>BGPR01054762.1:0-10148 GCA_013235015.1 Araneus ventricosus
GCTTTATAATTACACACAAATATTACGTAGAATCCATAAGCATCTCAGGTATTCTATGCCTGCTTAGATGAATGAAAACGACAGCCCCTTTCCAAAACAGGAGAGGACATCTTATTATATAGCAATAAATAAATAATTAAATGCGACCCTTAAGGGGTTAACGAAATTCCAGAGTAATCAATTTAATCTGTATTGTGAGATTCCAGTCTAAAATGATTTACAGGTTCTTAATAATTTCAATAAGTGAAAAAATAGCATTAGTTAACTAGCGAAAAGTGTTTCATGTCTTTTTTCCAATAGGACTCTCTCAGGCTAGGGACTGATTGGCTTTAGAGCCGAAGAGTTACACCCGGCCCCCCCCCCCCACAACAACTTAAAACTAATTTGAGAGTCCTAAACATACATTTACAAACGAGTAAAATGTTGAGTAATATTATAAAAAGGAATGAAATTGATTATATCTTCATGAAAGTAGCAAAAATCACATAAAATATTGCTTTCACTGGTTTAAAACTGTCTGTACAATAAGGTTGCTCACCAGTGGTTAAGTAAGATGAGCCGTGGCTTGGATAAGGAACATAGAGGAAGAAGGTTTTATCCTCAGTCTGTGCTCTTAAGCCCTTAACCGGTCAATCTTATTACCAGAAGCGTAGACAAGAAAGGCATATTTTTTGCTGTATAAATTCTCGTTTGTGTTCTTCACCAGTTTTTTTTTTAAACCTTCAACGAAAGACCCGGATGGAAAGCATTTCAATGACATGGGTAAGCCACTCCATCTATTGAAAAATACTGATAGTGTTGTTACGAGAATTAAAAATTCAGCAAACCGGAAAAGGAAAGGAGAAAAAATCGATGGCCGTATGCCGTTTGGGCCAACTTTGGGTAGCATGAACATCGTACGAGCAAACCGGTTAAGGGTTATTTAGTTTTACTCAAAACAGTGTGGACCGATGTGCGCTTTAACAATGAATTACTCGCTGCGAATGGGTTGGTTGCTGAAGGTTTTTCTCCAAGAAAACCACAAATGTGAACCGGTTTCCCTTGAAACTCTCCCAGGGAGGTAATCTACCACCATACATAGGAGCCAAGTCAGACTTCATTCTTAGGTGATACATAGGTAGCAACAAAAGATGCGACATTCCCTTTTATCATGAGTCGTTGACTCATGGACTTGGGTACAATACGTGCCATACTGTGGAATATACGTGGAAATTGAGGAGAAAATACTACCACTGGTTTCTCCTGCAAAACGTGCAAGTGATTCCAGAATTTAACTGGCGTCACGTAAAACAAGGACTTACTCATTTGAGCTTCTGTCATGACAGAGAGAGCTTTTTCGGAGAAATTATCAACTATTAGAATATAAAGATCCTTTTAGATGATTATTACACTATGGGATATATCCCATTGATGTATGTTTTAAAAAGCCTTAAATTAGTCAACGATTTTCATGCAACAAATTATTAATTTTTAATTTTTAAAATGCTGCAATTACTTAAAGATATATATTTCTTTGTATTTAGTGTCTCCCAACTGATGAATGGTGCAAGTAAGTATAATTGCTATTCAAGCTTTATAAATTCAAACCAGTTTTTTTATGCCAGACCTATTCAAACATAAAAAAAGATTTTTCAGTGGGTAGCGAAAAATATTTGATAGCTACTTGTGAAGTTTCGGAATATATTTTTGTTCGCTTTTTTTTATGCGGTCCCTACCTACCGCACATGAACAGTAGGTATATTTCTGAATCTTTGTTAGTTTCACAGAAGAGTGAATGAATAGGTTCATGCTAGGGAATGCTCCGCTGTTAGCTTATTTAAATTCACGAAAGCAAACTGAGAAATTGTTTAAAAATCCAATACTAATAATTGAAATTCCAGGAACATTTCTGCTACTTTGAAATATTTTTATTTGGCATTGGTTTATTAACGTTTTTGATGAGTGATTCATTAACGTTTTTTGAATTGATTCATTATTATCCTCGTATGCTGTGTGATTTGAAAGTCCTTAGCAACTTCAGAATCAATAATTTGCAAACGAATGAAGATGATAAGATGCCGTTTTAACAGAAAGGGCGGAATGTTGTTTTTTTTTGTCACGGAACCATAATTCAATAGAAAGGAAAGTTTACAGTTTAAACCACCGCATGATTCTGCAAATTGGTGGTGCTATGCGTCACTTCAGACAATGAGCGGAATAACGCCGTGCACGGGTTCAGTGTGTCATTCTCCATTCAGGAACACAGCTATCGAACTAGGAACCACTTTTTTCCTAGCAGTAAAGCTACAATTTTGGTGCTCATGTTCTATCAATTCAGCAGAAATGGCACTTAATGCTGCGAAAAATGTAACTGCGTTTCTGACAGCTGAACTCCTGAATGGAGGATGACACTCTATTGTCGGATTATGTTACTACGGCCAATGTCTTTTCCTATTATTATTATTATTACTAGCCACCTTCGGCCACCAGCTTGTTCCCAGGAATATGATTTCAATTGAATCGTGCATCATTTTGTATTCATGGTTCTCTTAAAACCGTAATTTTAAACTTCAGATTGTGGCAGATATTTAACCCATGTTCTATTAATGACCTTGTACCTGTTCTGTTCATTTTCTATATAGATGTCCCTAATGGAGTCAAATAACTGACCATGTCCTATCTTCACTTTCTTATTCCTCTTGTAAAATATGCATTTGCAGCGGCATGTTAGTTGGATTAAAACATGCTGAAATAAAGAATGAAAACATAGCAACCATAACCTTTCAGCTTATATTTCTTAATAAAAGCAAAGAAATATGTCGGAGAGCATTGTTTACAGATTTCAAAAACATTGTGGTGAAATAAAATATGAAAACAAAATGTATTAGGATATTATCTTAGATTACAACAATGAAAGAGAAATACACAATTAAATATGTGTTTAAACAATGAAAACAGTTTGAGTTACGTTGCAACAATGAAAAGTATTGTCGTAAAGTACGCCAAAAATATTCTTAAAAAATTATTAAAATTAAAAAAAAATTTACTGCAACTTAATTGATAGCATTGAGATGGTAATTTTGTGCACTTTCAGAAGGTATAAAAATGATTTTTATGCTGTTATATTTCCGGAAGTTATTACGGAAAAACATCAAAATTTCGCTTAATTTTTAATTAATTAAAATTCTAATTAAATTTTCAAAAAAGGGCTCCAAGCTGCACATTCCCATACGACAATGTATGTCTCTGCCAAATTTCGTAGCTCTAGGTCCAGCGGTCTGCCTTTTACAGCCCCAACACACACATTCTCCTTTATTATTAGTAGAGATTAATTCACCAGAAGGAAATCGATCAGATAAAGTTTACGGTTATACAAAACCCTCTCAGCGTACAAATGAATTGCAGAAATTAGAAAAAATACAACAACAACAATAATTAAAACATAAAAGTTAAATGAAAAATTCTGCAATGAATGTCCTAATTGCTGGTGGAAGGGAGAAAAGTCTTTCTTAATCAGTTATGATATCATGCCTTCGTTCATGTAGGAACTTCTTAACATTCATGTGTCGTGCCAGGGATCTTTTGCTTTGAACAATATTTTCACACCACGTCAAAAGGTTTTCAGCACTGGACTTAGTGAAATGAAAGGGTTGTGTCACTGTTGCGTAGTGGTTTGGATCACCTTCATTACCGCAAACGCAATGATCGTGAACATAAACCGAATCTGTGAAGATAGGTCACGAAAGGGCCGTGTCTTGTGATGAATTGATTTATTTTTGAATTGAATGAGGCTCGATTAATGTTAACTTGAGGTACAAAAGGAAGGTTTGCCGTCCTGTTTCCGAAAGGTTTCATCTATCCCGCCAGATTTCAAGGGAAAGCTTTCGTTCCGGCAACTGCAGAGTCATTTAGTGTTTAAAATTGAAAATTATGCTACCAATAAATTCTGGTTGCATTACAAAAACCACGTCTTCTTTCCCATCCTTTCAATACAAAAGGCATCATTTTTTTCATTCCTTTGCGAATTATTGCTTTATAAATTTTCTCCGGACTTCTGAATCGCCTTGAAAAGAAAGAGAATTTAGAGGGCAATGATTTTCAATGTTAAAAGTCGGCTTTTTCTAATAGTAACTTTAATTTAAAATTACTGAATGTTCGCTTAGAAAATTTAAATCTTTGCGGTAAACTAGGTACCAATGGAAGCATAAATTACATATGAAATCTATTGCTTCAATGATGAAAAAAGCGAAGATATTATTAATTGATTTGTTTTTTATATTTTAGGCGTTCACGCATCAAGTTGACCATCATTTTTAATAAATTCCGTCTCACAAGATTTGTTTACCAGCCGAAGTTTGCAGTAAGTATTACTTTCTTCAGAGGAAAGACGGGCAGACATAAAGTTTTCAGCTCTATCAACGTGAAGAGATAGGTTATATCCTCGTACGTTATTGCAATAAAGAAACCAGCCTTAACTTTAGTGACAATCCAAGTTGATAGTATATGGAAAACTACTAGCTACCGCATCATCAACGAATGTCGTGACACGAGTCCATACATGTCTTAGAGCTATGAAAAAAGCTTCTGTGAAAGTGAAAACCTTCCTCTTTAATTATAGTTCCATTCATATATTTCATTTACTTTTGAATTATCCAGTTCTAATCCGGAATTATTGATTTCACTGTAATGATACACTGCGATATAGTTCCTGATATACACTGATTATAGTTCCATCTTCGCTGCCGGCTGGGCTCCAGAACATAATAAACTGGTGAATATCCATACTGATAGTCAGTCCTCAATAGATGCAATTAAGAGCACAGAGCCCAAATCAGAGTTTGTAAATAGTATTAAAGAAAAGATTTATAGCTCCAGACTGTTGGTTAGCTTGACCTGGGTGAAAGTTCTTGCCGGTAACCCAGGTAACGAGCGGGCCGACCGTCAGGCAAAACTGACCACCACAATAGGGCAGTATTTGGATCTTCCTGCCCCATATTCATATGTCAAATTGAAAATCAAACAGTTTATAATTCCTGAATGGGAAAATTATTAGAACCAACACAACTCAAGTTCTATTATTAGAGTCAGAACATTCATGGACAAAGTGGCCAAAAAATCTTTAATCGTTAATAAATATTTAATATATTTTCTTAGTGGGCATGGTCCTTTTCCGGCCTATTTACAGAGATTTCATTTATTGAATTCTCCAAGTTGTTCTTGTGGTCAGGTGGGCGATGCAGATCATTATTTATTTGACTGCACGCTCACCAAAGAATTCCACCTCAAGAAGCCTGCAGAGCTCAATAAAAAGATATGGTTTTAAAAATTTAATGCATAATAAAATTGCAATAAATAAATTAATGAAAGCATATACTATTAGCAACAACATTTGTGATTCACTAAAGACTTCGGAGTGAAATTGCTTTTAAATTTTTTAAAGATATCTTTACTCTTTTACCGTAACACCACTGATTAAAAAATTTTTAGTGGGTTGTCCCTGCGCCCTACCCTAAGTTTTTAACACTTTATTTACGTAATTAAGTTTAACTGATTATATTGCTTTTAGGTTAATCCTGGACTTATTAAAATGTTTTAGTGTCCAACATTTTATTGGGCATTCGCCCTTGGGGGGTCCCGGTCGGTGGCCTTGTTTTTGCTCTTCTTGTTTTTGGGAATTTGGTGCTTCGGTTCATGTATTTTTATTGTTTGACTGACGTGTACTTAGATGTATTTTATTCTTTTCTAGACTGGTGCGAGACCACGGGGTCTATTTTTGATGCTCTTTTGTGGGTTTTTAAATGATATTTTACAAAAGTTTTATTGCCTCCTTCTTTTTACTGGTGTCTTGTACTGCGCTTGTGCTTTTGATTTGCTCATTTGGATGCATAGTGAGGGCTCCTCTTTTGAGTGTTTTGAATATTTTTAAATTTGGTTCCAGATCTGTTGATAAAAATCAAACAGAATTCAAATTATTTATGGTTCTCTCCAAGTGTAATATCGATTCAGTGGCGTACTTTTAAATTTCTTTTTTTCCTCTTGTGAGTATGTTTTAGGTTAATTTATTTACTATTTTGTTATTGTCCCCTTTTTGCAATGTTTGTAACGTTCTGTGTTGTGTTTGTGATGATTTTGTGTGTTATGTCATATTGATATTTTTGTATTGCTGTTATATATTTCCCCACCGGTCTGCTAAAGGCCTTACACCCTTTCGGGTAGGCCGGACCTATGTGGATTTTAAATAAACAAAATTATAGTTCCATTCAAATATTTCATTTACTTTTGAATTATCCAATTCTTATCCGGAATTATTGAATTCATTGTAATGATACACAGCGTAACTTTACTCGTACTATCAACTTGAGTTGTCACTGACTATAGAATATGACATTTGGAAGAAAAATCTATTTACACTGCATCCCCTTACTTGAAAGTGCGCCCTGTCTGGTTATATGACGATAATATAACAGATGACTTTATGTTTCTACCAGTTCCCATGATGGAGAGAATAAAATTCGTTAATGGTTTTATTTAAAAATAAATATAACATCATTTTGGAAAAAAGCTAAACAGGCGGGTTTGTTACAGGCTGGAACAAATTAAATCTATTGCATTGTTTTGTTATTACTCTTCAAAAGAAATATCATTAAAAGTATGTTTTTCAAAGAATCAACGGAATCTGGATATTGACAGTTCTTATGAGCCGTTACAATTTACAAATATCTTTTAGCATTCAATCCTGATTCATATTATTATCTATGAAACAATTACAGGCATTTAAATATCGACTGTGATTCCATAAAAATTTATTTGGCCAGCGAAGGCCTAGCGGTCAGGTCTAGTCCTCGAGGCCAGAGGGTTCCAAGTTCGAAACCCGATTTCACTGTAGATCCGCCGTGTAAGCAGTCCTGGTGCACGTTAAATCTGATGTCATGGGTCAAAAGTCTTCCTACTGGTGTGGTGCGGAAGTTTGGACAGGGAGGTATCAGCTCAGGTGTCGCCCTCGGTCTCTGACCGCGGTTCAAAATTGTCCTCGAGTTGTTTCCAAACGGGACGTTAATATAACAATATAACTAAACTAAACTAACAAGCTTATTCAAATTTGCTGTTTGATGAAAAGATATGTAAGACTTCATTTAAAAAAACGAAATCCTTTAAAAATTTTCAAAATTACTTTTTAATAAATGTCATACTGCTTTTATTGCACAATTTTGATCAATCTGATTAATGTTCATGATCAATGACTTTCACGTGGCTTTCTAATCTGTCCATATATTTTCTCAATGTAAAACTTGAATTACCGGAACTTTCAGAAGCATAGTGATCGGATCAATTTTTTCGTAATTTGAAAAGTTTTTTTTCTTTCTTTTTTTTTGCCAGTGTGCCTTCACGAAAACCTAAACTTAAAAATTGTGTCAAAAGACGGAATACTAACCATATTATCCGAAATCTTTCTCTAGGATGTATGAAAGCTTTCAGTGCAGATAGTTTCACGTGCTACTGACATCCCATACTTATACCTCTTAAACCACCTGATGCCTATTTATAGGGAATGCTAAAGAAAAAAGCATTAATTTGTGATGATTCTATCAAAAACTGTATACCCATTCTGCAAGAAGATAATCTTCTTTTGCAGTTGTTTGCAGTAACATTCGCTCAGGGATATGTTGTGAACAACATGAATACTGTCTGCAGCAAAATTGTGAACACGTTACACAATCATTACATTGTAATTGAGAATGATCATTACTTTGGAAAAGAAAGAAATTTTTCTATTATTTCTACAAAATAATGATGATTATATTCAAAGAAAAAATTTATAGTAATCACGCAGATGAATATAATTAATATTAAAAAAAGCGAAAAAATTTCCAACATATGAAAAGTAAAAAAAAAAAAAAGAAAGAGAGGAAAAAAGGTAATGTCTCTCATAATTAGAAGTGCTTCTTAAATAGATCACGGTGTAATGAAAAGGCACTTTGGATCTGTTTAGGTGCCATTATCCTTTGATCTTTTATCCCATCCTTTAGGTGTTATCTATCCTATTAAAATCCGAATGTAAACAAACGTATGTATCTATGTCCGACCAACTTCTCACGAACTACTGAATGCTGAAACGAGTCGAAAATACCAAAAGGTGGGATATAATCCAAGGAATACGTTTTGACCATTGACATTCCAAAACCATAATTAGTTAAAAAGATATTAATTAAAAACGTCGAAATGAATGAATTCACAACGCTGCCATCTAGTGGCAACTTTAACAACCGAATTTCTTGCTTTGTTTACTGATAATTTTGACATCCGAAGTTCTTGCATTTTTTGTTTATTTATTTAACGAAACCTGGTTTTAATTTGTATAAAAAGTTTTTTTTTCTTTTTAGCAAACTTCCCTGTTTTTATTTATAAAAATATATTGAAAAAAAAATAGTTTTATTGCATTTTTTTCTTCTTTTTTGAAATTTTAAAATTTCGTCGTTTTAAGCCAATAATTTCCGAAAGAATTGATGGACGAAAATCTACCTTGACGATAAACTTAATATGTATGTTTTATTTTGTTCCAGGTTTTAAATGGATTAATTATTCTGTTCAGGCTTTAAATATTCATAAAAATAAATTCAGGTTGAAATTATTTTTATTCGTTTGATTAATGAAAGTTTATTAAGTCCAAATTATTTTAATTCCATGAAGCTTATCATCATTTAAGCAAACCTATAATTTTCTAATTAGTTTTTTGTAAATTCTTTTTCCTATTAAACTTAGCATTGTCGTCCCAAGCAGGAAAAAATGTAACATGTATTGGTGAATTGTATATTTTTATTTCTGGGTCTTAGGTTACCTACAGTCCAGGCCTAGCATTTTTCAGCGTGGAAGTTAGAATTTGCTTTTTCTCAATAGCTCCCTCAATTTTTGCATTTAATTAACTTTTCTTTCTTGTTGAGTTGTGTTTAAACATTTTGCAACTGTTTCTTTCATTCAAATAATCTTTTTCAGCGTCGTTATTTCTAAAGTAGGCCTATTTTTGATAGTCGATTATTCGAGATAGGCCGTGCAACGCCGGGCCACGCAGCTAGTATCCTTTAAAACATCATTAAAACTCCTCCATACGACCTTCACATGTGAAACCTCCAGGTTCGGGCATCTCTGGGATGTCCCCAACTTCCCGTGAAGAACTCATTTCCGTAGACAGGGATTGCCAATCTTTGTCCCCCTCGCGTACCCCTTAATTAGTCTGTTTAATTTCGCGTACCCCCAACTATCATATCCCCCCTAGCCGTCCATAAGCTTAAGAGTGAAATGTCTGGAATTTATAACATTTGCAGGACTTATTTTTGATTTTACATTTTATTCCATTTTTACAATAATATAGGTTCAAGGTCAGAACAGATGAAATCAGTATTGTAATAATTTCGCATTAACTCATAAGGATAGATAAAAATTACACTCCCTTTTGATTTCTTATTTTGAGGGTAGAGTTAGCACTTACACGACTTCTACTTTTTACTCGATTGAGGAAACAAAATTATGTAACATATTTAATCCCTTATGTTTTCGTGTGTCCGCCATTACCGACTTAGAGTTCGCTTACCCTCATCTGGTCCTTCACGTACCCCCAGGGTACGCGTATCACAGGTTGGGAACCTCTGCCGAAGAACAAGAGAGTAGATTTGGGCGGACATTCGGTATTCCCTCATTAGTGCATTGCATATACAGTAAAACACCGGTTAACCGAAACCCGGGTTATCCGAAATGCCTCTGAAATCGCTAATCCATAAAACATATACTGTACTGCGCGGAAATAATCGCGAATGCGAGACATTTTTACAACGAAATCCCCACTCTTTTCTTTTAAGCCTCTCCAAGAAGGCCAGTGATTAATTTTAGAATGCTAAAATTAAAATTAATTGTTATTAATTTTAATTGCGCCCGAGCTCTCCGATACGAATATTGTGTCCGACGGAGGATTAACTTTAAGAAAGAATATTAGTGTAGCCTCAAAAAATTGAGTTCGCGTTTTCACACTCAAAACATTTCAGAAAACTTGTAATTAGATACAATAGATGTTCTTGGCTTCATCGAAAAATCTTTATCGAAACGCCCCCCACCCGTTTTGTTTTGTTAACCGGGGTTGTACTGTATTTCCATTTTCATTTTCTTTCGCGTTTTAAGGA
>BGPR01054763.1:0-10148 GCA_013235015.1 Araneus ventricosus
ATCTTCAGGATGGAAATTGATTTATACCTTTGTCCTTTTCTGTCATTATTTACTTTAATTTTTTTTGCATGTTGCATACTTTGATTCATGCTTCGAGCAAATAATTGCACACCTTTCAAAGTTCAGTTTAATAAAATTAGATAAAGTTTTAAGAGAAGGTGTATTAAATTTCCTTTTTCTAAGAACGTTTAAAAAAACAAAATTAAATCGAGAAGAAACTAAGCAAATGAATACAGGAAAATCGGAATGTTTCTTTGGAATTGAGAGTAGGATGTTGTTGGTTTTATATTTGAAACCTTTGATAAAAATGTTAAATATTGTTTTAATTTTCAATCTAGGAAAGTTCAGCTCCTCCCAAAAAAACTTACATTAAGATACATTCCAAAAGAAATACATTCAACAGCAAAACTGAAAACGCTGCAGATTAGAATAAATTTTCCATTTGAGCAGTAATCTATCTTGTAAATGGTGGTTTAAGCATAAAACTGAGATATTTGAACAAGTATCTACATTGTAGCGTGTTCGTTGACAAGGATAGATGATAGTGGTGAATACATGTTCGGGAAGAAACAACTTGGAGACATTCACATTTGATAAATTATGCTTAGTAATGTGATCGTAGTTTTAAAAAAGTATAAAATCTAGCATAAAATATACAATTTAAACAAAAAATATATAAAGTAAGGAGGGGTAAAACCGGGTAGATAAGGTCTGAAGGCCTGTTGGAGCTAAAGTCTCAACATAGAGTTTGGCAAATTTTATTAAAATATTCATTGTTTACCGGAGTACAATATATCTTTCCAGAAAAGTCATAGATTCATTAATGTTTTCATCAATGATTTTTTTATAGAACAAAGTTCCCGCTAGTGGGATAAAACCGGGTATACATCTTATCGTTATAGGAAATTAGGAAAACTCGATTTTCAGTGGAAAAGTCGCAATCATTTTTATTTTATATGACAATTTAAGAATATTAGTTACAGAATTCACGTGTAAAGCAGTTGTCTTCTTCCTCCGTGGCACTGCAGCTTTCGTGGGCAAAGATAAGACAGTTTTTCCATTGGATTAACCCTTCTTCTTTATTTATATTAGAAAATACATCATTAAGATATAAACAATCAACGCTTGATTTGTTTTTATTGTCTTAATCGGAGGAATCATCAATACTGACTGTCCCGGTCTTACGCCACTTGGAGTCCCCGGTTTTACCCCGAGTGAAGAGGTTATAAGAAACGAAATACAACCTCTAAATTATTGGAGTAAATACTTATTTTTTGTTAGGGTATAAATTCTCAGTAAACGTATAACAAGCTGGAATAAATATATTTTTTATAACTGAAATGATTTCTAAATAAGGATAGTTTAAAATCAAACGAACATTAGAGAGTTGACGTCTTAAAACAAATAAATCATCACAGATGCAGTGAATTCAACAGCTACAACACCCGACTATGATTGTTCTTTTTTCTTGATTAGTAGAGTGCAATTCAGTATCTGTCTGCTAGATAGGAAAAATAATACCGCCAGAATTAAAGATACCCAGTTTCAATCCACAACCCGGTTTTACTCCACTACCGGTTTTACTCCAATACCGGTTTTACTCCACTACTCAGTTTTACTCCACTACCAGGTTTTACTCCACACTCTCCTATAAAGTAATCGCCGATATTTTAACAAAGCCCTGTTGGGATTCACTATGCACTGTACACACACACACATAAAGAAAATGTCATTAAATTTTATTAAGACCGGATTAGGCCTTGCAGGGGCCCTTAGGCAATATTAGTTTCGCTGGCCCTCTTTCCGCTTCCGAACTTCAATACGATATTTTTTAATTTTAAATTTCTCTTTATACATGCAAGTTTTTAAATAACACATATAATGAAAAACTGAAATAACGAAACAATTAAGTTGCGGATTACCATCAAGAGAGTAGTTTTATTATTTAAAAATTTAAATCATGAATAGAAAATTTCAATTTGAAACTAATGTTAAACATAAATTTAACATTTGGAAATTTTCAAAACATTTTTGGCAGATTCTTAATATTCTATTACAAATATTTCCAAAGCTGTTGATTTGTGAAATAGTCAACCAACTACGAAAAAAATTGGACCACACTGATCTGTAAACAAATTTAAAAACATGAAGTAATAGACATTGTAAATCAAATTTAAGCTTAAAATAAGATTACTGTGAAAATAGTATCTCGGGGCCCCCAAAGTTATTGGGTCCATAAGCAGTTGCCTGCTTTGCCTATTTAGTAATTCGGCCCTGTATTTTATGAATCCTAAGAATTATATGATACGTAATAAATGCTTAATATGTATTTGGGCTTGCCTTTTTATTTCAATACAGCCACAGAGATAACTTCATCAGAAGCTTAATGTTAATTTCTATATCTAAAAATACTGTTGAATAAAATAGTTTTTATTAGTCCAAAAAGGCAAAATAAACAAAAATTCAGCGAAATTTCCATCTACTTTCTTAAAATAAATTTGCTACGGATCATGCCTATCGAAACGAAAATTAAATGGAAATTTTATTTTTCAGTTCTATTTTATTTAAAGGAATACTGTACCCAAAAAATGGACAAAATATCAATTTTTATTGGCTTATTTCGTTGCTCCTACTATTCTACTCCATGTACCACAATTTCAAATTATACCTTTAATGTTTAAGAAGTTATCTAGTTTTTTATTTAAGCTGGCATATGAAATAATATCAAAAGTGACAACTTTAAATGGCTTTTTCTTAATGTTAAATCTTTCTTTAGTTTGGTGTTTTAAAAATTCTAAAACCTGTTTTCTTATTAAGAAAGAGCTTTCAAATTTTTTTACATATTTATCATTATATATATGATAAAACTGCGTATTCAATAAGCATTCAGTTGCTAATTTTTTTCATATACAAGATATAAAATGATTTACTGCTCATTTTTTTCCCTTTTTTCAATATGAATAACAATAAAAATGTTATATTAAAATTAGCATTAGATGTATCTTGAAACGCATGCACGATTTTGTGTCATATGTTATAATAAATATGCAAATAAAATTTGAATCAAAAATTTCCATATTTGAAAATGCTGAAGGGAATTTTTAAAAAATTGAATCATCTTTAAAAAAATAAAATTTTATCTAAAGTGACAAATGTTAATAATCCTTTTTCCTTTTAAAGGTAATTTTACTTGAATGTTAAGTCACAATACTGTCAAATCTTTTTCAATAAAAATTAAAATCAAAAAAGTATTGAGAAGATACCGAGTCCCCTTAAAACATTAATACTAAGGGGATAAATCCAACACAACCAACAATCACCATAGTAAATCTTCTAGTCTTCCCGAAAAACACAATAGCCTTCAGAAAAATCAGCGTATACGCGTCAGATTACCGTCTGACGAAATGACATTTACTTGACTTATCCAGTCGCCGGAATAAATGTAACAGTCTCTCAATATAAGAACATTCGCATACAAAGATAATAAATAACTTCTGTTGTGACTTAACATTTCCGTCTTATCAAGGAGCCTAAGGTATATCCTCAAGATGGAAGAAGCAGCAGGAAAAAAGCAGCTTGTTATGTAACAGCCCAACTGATGTGGTGGAACTTAATTTGTCCTGAAAGAAAATCGATGCTTCGATCGGAAATCGAAGATCTATTTTTATTTTTTCATGTACAAAGTGTTATCTATAGAAACAGTATTGACATCGTCAAAAAAACTCGACCTATCAAGCAATCATGATTAGCGACGGAATTCGGAAAAAACTTTTAGAATTATTTCTGTCTGCGTGTCTGTCTCTCTGTTCGTTTGGATGTGAACACAATGCCTTGCAGTTCGTTTGGTGACATATCAGAATGCATGCTCAATATACTCTCTTACCACCACGAGAAAAACCCCAGACACTAGACATCACGGTGGCGGTCGTTATGGAAACGAGATATTCCACTGCATTTTGGGGGTGAAGGAAAGGGCTTCATTTCGTTTGGCGCCGATAGAACAGGCGGAAGTCTTATTTCGCTTTGCACTTCGGTGGAAACCGAATTCTCACCTAACGAAGAACGCTTATTTTGCCAAATGTTGCCGTTGGTTTCATATCCATTTCCCTCCTTTCTTCGACTCGTCTACCAAACCTGTTCAAGTGTTCAAACCTGTTCAGGGTTTTTCTCCTGGCGGTAGGACAGTAGGAATGTATGGACGAGTTTTTCATTTTGTTTATTTGGTGTAATGTAGAACTTGTGCAATATTTGGTGTAATGTGACCAGGACCGATTTTTAGTGTAATGATTCGTCAAAGGGAAACTGGAAGTGGATCCTCAATACGGAAGTTCTGTGTACCCAAAATAGACGAAACAAAAAACTCGCCCATAAACTTGCGAGGTGAAGGTTTCGCCATTGTTCGCAAGTAGCTGGGTAGCAGGTTGGGACGGAGTGTTTAGTACCAGACGCAAGGATCGGGAATCATTCCCGGCGATCCAAATCCTGTCGGTTTTTCGGGCAACACAAAGGGATTCGCAGCTCACACTGGAACATGTTGGTATGTTGTTCTTCGTTCCCCGCGAACCTCTGACGAACCGGCAAAGTCGAATCATTTATTTCAGCCAGAAACGGAAGTTAAAAGAGCCTAGAATCTAAACGCCACTGAAGACCCCTTTCCTCCATTGGCGACTGATAAATGAAGATTGGCGTTTTACGGTGGATTCGCTACTTGCCCGAGGTTCAAGGTTGGTTCATAGTGAAAATAATTACAAAGAACAGCTCGTGAACCGTTAGTCTCGCAAGTATATACGAGCCCTAACATATAAACTGGACTTGATCAAAAATGGTAGGTGGCCATAAAAATGGTAAGCGATAATTTAATGTCTTCAAGATCTTTTCTTTGATTTTGTCACCATTCTTCTTGATTTGTGTAATTTATTATTGAAAAAAAGCACAGTTGGCTGCTTTTAACTTATTTTTATTGATCGAAGGCATTTTGTTACTTAACTCACAGACCCAACCAGTTACAACTACATGTTAAAAATAATCTTCTTATTTGAGATTTTACTAGAAAGCCAAGTTGAGGAGACTCGTAATTTTAATATTTATTGAGATTACTATTTATAGCAGTCTCAAGTGATATTGAAACTCTGGAATTTATAACTCTTTATGTGAGGTCTGAGCATCTCGGGGATGTACAATTATTTCTTGCAGTTCTGTCTGAAAGCAAATTTTTCTTAATATTATCAATCCAGGAACTATTAAAATGCTTGCCAAACAGCCGCTATCTTGGATATCGTCTAAAAACTTTCACTTGAGAAACATTAAATTTTCCTTATACTATTTAAAGTAAAATTTTTTGTAATGCCACATTTGGCGAGTTATCACTTGAAAAAAAATCACAGCGAGGTGCTTATCTAAGATATTGCGACTAACGGAGGGTTATTGTTAGCCATTCTGAATCTTCACGCAGCTATGCTTATGCAGTATCAAATGAAAAGAATCCTGGACAACGATATATGCAAAATCATAAAATATAAAATTCTTAATAAGTCTATTCAGTAAATAATTCTATTCAGGATATTAATTCAAATGGCTATTCAGTATTTATGCTAGAATTATATTATTAAGCATCGAAAAATTTTCTGTTCTTGCTCCCTGCCATAATATCAGTTTTATTGCAAAGATCTTTCAGGTAAAAAAGTAAATACGAAGTCTCAAATTTTTAAAACATTCCATGCCATTTAAACTGATAATATCTTAGATATAAATTCAAATACACATCGTTCTTTCCATCTACATTCTAATCTATCGAAATTCCTCGTTTTTTTCTGAACGGATACTGCATCTTTTATTAAAACTCAAAATTAAATTCATCCTAAAACTTTCTGTTGCAGACAATATCAGCTAGACAGACGCTTTTGAATAAAACATTTTAACATTTCATGAAATAATGGATACTATTTTTCTGTTTTGAAGGAAAAAAAGGAACACTTATATATTATTTTCTCTTTTCTTTTAAAGGAAAGAAAAAAATCGAAAAGACAATCTTCGAAGAGAATGTTCCATCTCTTTGTCTGATTCAAGGATTCGTAACCATTAATTATTTCTATTAATACAGTGCACAGATTTATTCATTTTTAATACCGAAGAAAATAAATATGTTAAAGTAAAGATTTACTTTCTGAGGTCTTTGAAATCTTATAGTTTACCAAAAGTTAAATCTTTCATATGCATGCTTGTCCTCTCTATATTTCTAAAACCTGAATATATAACTGCAAAAAAATTCACGCACTGAATTAATTTTAAAAAGAATGAATATATCGTCTGAGAAAAATATCGAGAAGTATAAAAAAAACCTCCCTTTTTTCGATTTGACAATATAATAATACCTGGAAATATAGAACTCTCCTTTTTTTATCTAGAGTGTATCATTTGGAAAAGAGGAAATATATTTATTCTCTCACAGACATTATTGCTTATGAAGTTTTTTCAGTATCCAAATTGCACTCCATATTTCGGATTTATTACGAATTTTATGGTTGCTGAATTTTGTGCATATTATTGTCTATGATTCAGTACATTTGAATTCCCGATAGATTGTTTACAGAACACTTAAATGCTCTTTTCAATATATTCAGTGTGTTAAAATATCGGAATAGAGATACATAAAATTTATTGCTTTTGGAGTTATTTGCGGCGTTTAGATTCTATGCTATATTTTCTCATCGTGTGTGTTTCATATTTCATAATTCCGTATTTAAAATTATTAATGTAAATTAGTAACCTACGTTCCTCCCATTGGGATCTCAGGAAGGAATTTGATTCACACATCAAAACGCCACAAAGAACGTTGTACAGGAGATAATCTATATCTCTGTAACTACATATTTTAGAAACATAATTAATGTCTTATTTTATAGATAAAGGGTAGCAACAAAAGTTACAAAAAAAATTAGAAAATAGGAATTGTAATTAAGAGACTACTGAGTCGCAAATATAGGGGAAATACGCATGAATTGTTGACGTCATTCGCATGAGATGCGCGCGCACAACTGGCTGACGCTCTCGCTTGCCACGTTTTCGCGAGAGAGATTTCGTGATTGAGGTGAAAATTAAAAGAATCACGAGTGACTTCGATAAACAAGAGTATCGCGAGTAACAAAGAGAATCCAAGAAGTTTCGAGAAACAAAAGAGAATCGCGAGTAACAAAGAGAAACCGAGAAACTTCGAGGAACAAAAGAGTCACTCGAGGAAAGTAGTCCGACTTTTTTAACATCAGAGACTGTTTCAAAAAAGACAGCCTCCCGTCACTTTTTTCAAAACAAATTATAAATTTATTTTATATTAAGCTATTTGAATTATTTCTCTGTTTACGAAGGTAGAAGGAAATCAAGAAATAGTAATATTAACAACTGCCAATGGTCTTAAATTTCATTTATGTCTGTTTTTGATGACATTTGGAATATTATTGCTTTATAAATGACAAGCGTATTTGTTTGAAAATGTCTTGAAAGAAACTAACACAGTAGTATTTTAGCATATGCCCCACATTCCGTATGCTGTGAAGAGGATTGAATAAAATGACGACGGACCTGTTTCTGATAATAAATTTCAATTTTTTTTATTTCTCCACTAAAGGGGAGTTGGTGTTCGTTCGTTGGCGACGCTGCTGGCATCGTGATTTTTTCTTTGAAACTGAAAGATTATTTTTACAATTGGCCACTTGAGGGCGCTACAATGAGTAAGCGGGGTTACATGCTGACAAAACATGTTGAACAGTGATTTTACTGATATTTCGCAGTTTTGATTCAAAAGTTTCATGCATCTCTATTTTTAGAGTTGCTTTCAAGGGTCAAAAAAAATTCCATGGAAAATCAGGTGTGATACATTTCGCAATGATCTCCTAACCTCTTCCTAGAACTGAATTTCGTAAGATTAACGAAATGTAGCTCGTGCTGCGCATTTGCTTAACAACTTGACCTGTCAATAAATTTACATGTGTTCATGGCAAACCTATTCAACGCTATTTGGAGTGCAAAATTATTTGAATTTTTTAATATAAATTTTGTGGTAGAATATTATTTTCATTTGATGCAAATACTTTTTGCAGCTATAGCAGCTAGTAGTTGTAGTGGTAAGTCTAACTCCTCAATCTAAGTCGTAGGTCTTTACCCATAAGCAGATCGATTCACCGACTGTATGTGAGTAGTCGGTCATATTAGTGAATGGTCGTTATTGAAATGTTGCAGTGTAGTGTTGTAAATGCTTTAAAGTATGTCAGTCTTCAAGTAAATGTTAGTTTATCATCGCCTCTTTTCATCGAATCCAATATTTCGACTGTTATATTTCTTCACTATTCTACAACAAAATTAAGGGATAGCTTCTATTCAAAATTTTCCAACAAGGTATAGGTCCCATAATTTTGCAACAATAAAAAAGGTTACGTGCTTAACACGTCGCATAGAAATTTGGCCCATATTTGGTGTAGATCAAAGCATGTCATTCCAGTCCAAATGGTCAAAAGAAACTCTCCAAGAGTTCTGCAGAGGGAGTTAGTTTTAATTTGCGCATCTCTTGATGCATTCACTACTATCATTCTATGAATTCTCATTCTAGCTTTGCAAGATGCTTATGGATGCTTAGTACAAAATATGATTGAAAATGCAGAAAGAATCAGGCCATAGACACAAGTTAAATTCTAATATGATGAAACGGAAAAACCAAGCGCAGAATTCGAAGAGGATTCCATTGCCATTAGTTAGATAAAATCTTTTCTAGGAAAGATGGGCGAGCTGTTTCTCTGGAGCAAACAAAAATTATGAAAATTTTGTCAGTTTCCTGTTTCTGAAAGAAACATTATTTTTTTAAGCAAGTATTTTAAAGTTCTGTCAATTCGCAATAGATAATATTTATTTATTTGTCCACGCCGGCACAGCCTACCCAGGGGGTGTAAGGCACTCACCCGGACAGAGGGGAGTGAAAAACAACATGAAAAAAATCAAATTACAATGCATGACATCAAAACTGAATAACACTGTATGCAAGAAAGCAACAACAAAAGCAAAAGTTCTGAACAACCAAACAAAATACAGAAGAAGTGACAAAAAAGTTCAGAAAACAACATCAAATAGTAAAACAGGAAACAATTACTAATGAAAATTTTAAATCTTAGTATATTAAACACATTAAAGGATGTGTGACAATTCAATAGAAAACATCTAAAATTTGATAATCGAAGAAGCAATAAAAAATCACACAACTGTTAAACAAACAAAATTACGTTTCTTGACAACGTTCCTTAAGTCAGGAAGCCCACTGTAAATACAACTGGAAATTCTAAAACTCTCCTCCAGTTTCGCAAGTCCATATTTATCATTAACTCAAATTTTAAACCATGCGGTTTTGTTTGCGTCAGTAGGTCTATTTAAATGAATTTTTTTAGTAAACGTACAGTCAAAAACATGGTGGTCTACATCACTAATTGAATTTCGTTTACAATTTAGTGTGCTGGCTAATTTGAAACGATATAAATATGAAACAAATGGGCCGTGACCTGCTAAAAATATATTGTATAGTATACTAATATGTTCAGGCGCAACTCATCTGCGAGATTAAAAATCAAATTTTTGCTTAGGCTTAAGGAGAACCATATCAAACTGAACTATTTGGTAATACAAAGCTATACATGCGTATTTAAATAAATTTATGTATTCCCTTTCAATTTCAACTAAAAAAATGTCCAGGAATTCGGATGGGAGTTGAAGCTTGTTTGCCCGTAAGGTTCTTTAGCAAAGATAACTGTTGTTTTTGAGAGCCTGAAACAGTATATTAAAAATAACGATCAATAACATTGAATTAGGGGCTAGAAAACAGATATACAAACTTTTGCAGATATGTAAAAAGAAATATTGAGAAAAATTTGGAAAATCAAAAATACAAATAAAATCGGGCGCAACTCATCTACCAGATTAACGTGCCCCTCACGTACATCAAAAGAGCACTACAGGAAAAAAACCACGATACTCTAGCGTGAGTGGTAAGGAACCAGGAAGCTACTAGACTCTCCAGCCCTTTCTCGGTAAAACCCGAACTTAGGCACAAAAAATATGATTACTGGATCTCACAGATTGTATCCTCCCGACGGAATGTTAAAGTAACTGTTTTT
>BGPR01054764.1:0-10148 GCA_013235015.1 Araneus ventricosus
CTTTCATTTTACCATCACTGCGCGTAATATACTCTCCAGACACTTTTCATGATGTAAAGATTCACACAACATTTTAGCTATCCTCCATAGAGGAAACAGCATATCTACATTAACCCTTTTGGAAATTTTACCAAGCCGTGACTCCAATAAACCTGGTTTTAATTTCACTTTTTAATCAACATCACAATTTTATCAGTCTGACAACCAGTTTTCTTTACGGATGGGTTCCAAATCCTTGAACCATGTTGGCTGCGCATTTTTTACTAATGGTCACATCGTCAGTTATAACCATACACTCTCTTAACGTCTATTTTCTTCCGAAATTACGGAATGCTTTATTTTGCCTCGGCAATATTGATGCATGACATTAGAAAATCCATTTATACACTGATTCTAGAGTCTTCTGAATCTTTTTACGTAACTCCTCAACCTGTAATCCACTCATTAAAGAAGGTTAAAGACTTATATAGGCAGTCATTTACCAAAAGGGGCTTCGGATTCTATTTACCATGGGTTCCTCCTACGTTGGCATTATTGAATGAATTGGCAGGACAAATCTGCAAATCGGCTACAGAATTCTGACACGACCATCTGTTTATGCTGATGCGACCGCCGTCAATCATGGTGCCATTGCCAGTGGCAGGAAAAATGGAATATGGAAAGCAATAAATAAGCTCCATGTCATTAAACCGGTTCTCTGCATTAAGTTACGAAACTTAACAGACGATGTGACGTCGTGTTAACTAGACTTCGTATTGGGTATACAATGACCGACACATAAATATTTACTCTGCGGAGTCTCCTCCAACATACATTGTGGTGACACTAACCTGTCAAACACATCTTAACAGACTGTGTGGCTGTTAATAGACGTCGGTTGGAGGTATCACTTTCGCTCAAGCAGTTCTTCGATTTATCATTTTATTGGAATAAATCTACATTTAACCTCCTTCACGCCTTGAAGGACATTGGTGTTTTCCATGTGATATTTAGTTTCTTATCTTTGAACTGATCTCTTTAAATTTCCTTGTTTTAGTATCTTTTGTAGTGTCGGCTCATTCCACTGTTTTTTTTTACTTGGATTTAACAACGGTTCTTTGGGCACTTTATTTTCTGTATGATTCTTGGTTTTCAAGCAGCTTATCCCATCTCGAGTGATCTTGTGCTGTGGAGCTCACTAACCAACTTAAATCCTCTGAGATATTAGCAATAATATCTTCGTAGATAAAATTGAAAACAAGCAAGCTTTTTATACCATTGATCAGAAATTTATAAGACATTTAGAGTTTTCAGCTTATAAAGATATTACCTAAAAAAGTAGTAAATATACATTTTCATTTAGTTTATTTATGCTACCAAACATCTTCATATAAATATTGTTACCTGTATTTTTATTCTTATTTAATGTCAGTCTAAAAAATGAGTTGTACGTTACCTTTTGAGTCAGAGATAAATAGCTGAGGCATTCTGCTATTACCAGATAATTCAGCCTCTATGACAACTCCAGCTGACATTACAGATGAAAGTTACGCACTCCCCACATTACGTGCCTTGCTAAAGAGCCCTGAATGTAAACCCTAAATTTGTAATGTAAAAGTAATTAAAGACTAAATATAAAAGTAATTAAAATATCAAGCAATAGAATTTAGTTTTAACATCAAAATCAATACTGAGTAATTGATTATATTTTAAATGAAAACGCTAGTTAACATGTTCAAGATATGAATGCTATATCATTCCTTTTCATTGTGATGCAAAATGTAGATTTGAATGCTACAACATTCTTATTTATAAACCATTATCGCCTAATCCAAATTTATATGCTTTTAAATCTTTTGAAATTATTATGTCCTTTAAATCTTTTCACAGGTGGAAGTATACTTCCCACCTAATTCATCAATTTTAAACGTTCATGTAGGCTATTTAAAGTTCTCACTGTTTTTCGATGGAAAGAAACTTAATTTTCCACTTCTTTATCTCAAACCGAAACAAAGTGCCTTGACTTTATCGAATTATTAATTAACAAAATTAATTAACTAAACATAAGGTCAACTTAATAAGGTAAATTACTTTCTTTCTTGCTATATACTACCTTTTTTAAACCTCGAAAAGATGATGGAAAACCGTCAAATGACATTATATCTCTGGAACAATGCAATTCACAAACTCACTTTTTTCCTCTGTGGAAAAAATATCTGTTCTTTCTCTTATATACACACACATTTTCAAACCTTCACAATGGTATGTATTTAATGGAGAGAGTAATAAATATGGGTGGCAATTTTAAAAAATGATAATCACCTTGAGATGATTACGGACAAAAAATATTAGTCTAAACACAATATTGGGTATCGAAGTAATCCCAAATAGTCTTGTTAAAGGAACTGGAACCAATTTATTTACTTATTTTATATAAATTAATTAAAATAAAATGTTAAAAAATTGTTAAAATAGCATTTAAACCCCAGAAACTTCTTTGGAGAAAATATGTACAAAAAACTGGGGTTCAGTTTAGAACATAAAGCACAATCATCATATTCGGTAAAACTTATGTAAAATATTCAATAGTTCTTTATTATCAAAAGCGCAATATCAAAACAACACATTTTGCAGATAATAGTTTAAAGATATGGCCATTCACGTTTACGTTGAATAGGTTGATAGCTTTTCCTCATTTTTCATAATTATGGGAATTTTAACGCGGTTGTTAAAATTTTCAGAAAAGTGCAGGGGAATGATATATATGTTTTTCTATATAATCGAAAATTTTGAGGTTTAATAGTCGCATATCCTAAATAACCTCAACCCCAAAGTTATTTTATTATACCATTACTAGAAAAAAACGCCTTGAAAGTGGGTCTAAGTAATGACATTTGTCCATTGAGTATTTCCATTTTTTGTTTAATCCCTTTCTTTATGTATTTAAACATTTCGTTAGATGGCACACACATAAATTGTAAGGGATCACTCATAACATCTATATCCAGTAGGGTTGGTAAATCACCTTCTATTTCTTGAAGCTCATCAAATGTTTATTGTCAGCGAACATGTTAATTTCAGAGCTTTTTTCAATGCTCATGAACAATGATTAGGCCGCTCGTAGTGTACTGTCAGTTTGAGCTGTCTTTGAGTATAGTATTGGAATATGCATAGGAAATTCATCAAGCATCTCTTTGAAATGCTTCAGAAACAAGTAACAGAGATTAGTTGTGGGATGATAAGTATAATCGTATTATCACTGTAGGAATTGTATTTTCCCAGTCTAGCTTAAAAGCGTGTTTAATTCCTTCCTAATAATATTTTCACTTTCCGTACAAGCTCATTTGAATAATTGTTGTGTCAGCGAAAGATATCGGATGATAAGATCACGATGTCTTCTTTTCTTTCGTGCTAATCACGTGATGTGTAGAGGTGTAAGCTCTCCGTTAAAAAACTGAATGTAACAATGTTTTAATCGAGAGGAGATGATTCTTTGAAACCAAGAAGAAACAGACATGCGGTAAATGCGAGCGCAGTGGAAGCCACAGGGCCCTTTCCTGTCAAAGCACGCACGGCGGCGATGGCTGTTAAATAATGTTTAAAACTGAGGTGTTAATAACTTAAGTAAGTAAATACAAACCCTAAATCTTTCTTGTCTAAAATGTAAATAATCACCTGTGTAAATACGTTTCTTTCTATCATTATGTTGTTTTAATAATAAATAATTTAGTTTTTAACTCCTGTTTCTCATCCTTTATCTTGGGTGGTTTACCCCTAGAGGCCCATAAGATAACAACTTCCTCATTGCTATGTTGGCTTCGGCCGAGATCAATAATAATTTCCTACACCCTGCAGCTCAGCTGAATTGAGTTTTTCTACACTTTGGTTGCTCCGCCGGGATTATTTCCCATGCAACCCGAATATCTCTACATCACTAATAATAGAGCACTTTAATGTAAACTTTGAGTATGATTTGGAATGAAACCATCTCATTACCTTTAGCTGAGAGAAGCAACCAGCTCTGAAAGAGAAAATATAATATATTCTGCCATTTATTAGTTTGACCGAAGTGAGAATATAACAAGTAGACTCCTATTTTTTTCTTATGCCCAAAAATAAATATCGATATAAGATTGCTGAAAAATCTGAGTTTGATTCTTACATTGCATCCTTAAAAAAATTTATGGATTCCAATGGAATTAAACTTAATTCGAAGCTAGATAAACTAGTGAAAGTTCAAAGATCTCTAATAATATTTTAAATGATTTTATAGTGATATGATTAATAGTCGGATTACGTTTTGCAATTGGAAGCCAATTACCGCTTTATGGATTTCAGGCACACTGGTAAATTCATAAGATTGTAATAAGTGTATGTAGCTTACGTACAAAATTAAACCTTACTGATATCAATATGGCTCGTCTATATACAAGTTATAAGTCTGAAAATGAATTATTATAGAAACGTTTGTTTTCGTTTTTAATCTTATTTAGTTACTTTCCCACATTGAGAGATCGGTGATCAATCAGAATGAAATAACAATAAAAATGAAGAAAGAAAATAAATCAACAAGTAGGAGGAATATAATATAGAATGGGGCTGCATATCGAATAGCACTGGAAGCAAACAAAATTCGCCTCCTGCCCATAGCTAGGCAACACATTGGAAGACAAAAATCCACGTTTTAGCTCACTGAACTTAGCAGTGAATGAGTTGGAATTTTCGCAGCTCTGATTTGGCAACCGCTCAACTGATGCTTTTTTCTCTTCTCCCTCCCACCTTAGTTTCGCCTGCGCTCTTTTGATTTGTTTTTCTTCACTTTTTCTTGTTCGCTTGTTTGGTTTCGGCTATGCTTTCACGTTGCACTGATGGAAACGCATCTGGTTTAACACATATTTATTTTCTTTTGTGAGAAGCCGCTCATAGAAAAATATATGGTGATAATTTTCATAACAAATTCAGATAAATACAATTAAAAATTTGGAGCTACTTAGAGGTAAAGTATTTAAATTCTATTTCAAATATATACTCATGAGAAATATTTTCTGCAGCACTGTTCGTTTCTGAACTGACGAGCCGCCACTTCCCAATACATTTTACAACAGTCTACTTATAACCCAGGTAGCACATAATATTGTCTTATATAATAAAATTCGAAAAAGTAATATTGTACAATATTTTTCCCAGTATTGAAACAGTGTAAAACGTAAGACTTTTTCAATATACTGTACTACAATGTTTTCTTCATAATATTGGATAATGTCATATAACATTGTATAATATTATACCATATTAAATAATATTGTACTATACTGAATAATATTAAATAATATTGTATAATATAACAATATAGTGAATATTTTAAAAATACATTTTAGAAGCATTGAAAAATATTTATCACTTAATTTCGAAGTGCTAAACTTCTGGGTAACACTTTGATATTTTTTGAGCACCCCTACTGACAGCGAGCTTTGAACCGGCACCTAACCACTGGACTAGCTAGACTTGCAGCCGGAAACGTAAATGATGATAACAAAACTTAGTTACAAAGTTCGGATCTCGACGAAATTTCGTACACAATCACAATTACTTCTAAAATTAAAAAATTACTTCTAAACTTCATGTTCATTCACAATTAATCTGACTAGTTTTCTTAATTAAATAATCTTTTATCGTTACAATTTCGAGTTCAAAATGAAATCTGAAGTCAAAGAGGAAGCAATTTTAGCTCTTACATCTAAGTTTGCTAATTTAATAAAATAAGGCAATAAGGTTTAAAAGTAATTATAATAATATGTTTGAAAGGCTTTAAAATAATTTTGAAGTTTATTTATTTCTCTTTCAATGTATTACGAGACGTCTTTAACATTTATAATTACAGTATTGATTGAAAATCAAATACAAGATTCGTAATAATAAATCACATGCATATTTTTACGATGAGAATAACACTCGAAATTTTTTTTTCACAGAACAATAGATAATCCATATGTGAGAGTTTTTTTATGGTTAACTTCCTTAGCTAAATCCGGCCCGCCTTTTATATACAGTAAAACAAAATGATTGTATAAACATTATTTAATATCAAATAAGCATTTTATAAAATATTTTTTTGGGCATATGATTCAATGTTGATTAATATAGTGTTAACATTTATAATGATTGTATAAACATTATTTAATATCAAATAAGCATTTTATAAAATATTTTTTCGGGCATATGATTCAATGTTGATTAATATAGTGTTAAAGTATCATCATGCTGCCATCTGTCGACGGTAAGAATAACTTCACCTTAAAATATTGAATAACACTGATGAATATCGAAATTAAATATTGTATTCATTGTATTGTATAGTATGATATAATATTCAGCATCTTAAAGAATAATTGTTCCAGTGGAGTTTTTTGAAATAAAACCTCCAATCGAGTGATATCCTGCGTTAAAATGAAGATTTTTTTTTTTTATAAAAAAAGCATTGTTTTTTATATTATTTGTGAAAATTTAGTATCTCGGAAATACTGATACATACAATACAATATTTTGTTACGGTATTCGGTGTTCATAATATTGTATAACATTGTGCGAATATTATATAATATTTCTGTGCTACTGGGGAATGTATTAATTTTGGAAAAATGTAAATGAGAATTTTTGAGTGATAATTTATGAAAACGGCTCAATCTCAAAATGGGCATTATGCTATCGGTTCCCACTCGCAGCATTCAATTTTGTTGAATTGCTGCTTGTTTAGTTATAACTAACTTTTCAGGTATTACAACTAATTAATATTCATGATGTAATAAGTTTTTATACTTTTTTATCTTTATTGCAATTACATGACCTTGCAATTATTTCTGTGACACAAGTATTATAAAATTGTATCTATGGGATTGGTCAGTTAAATGCAAAAGCAAACCATTTAAGTTATAACAATTACAATACCATTGCATTTTCAGTACAGCGTCATCAAATTTCTCCTGGAGAACGGCGCCAACCCCAACGCCATACTGACTTCAGGTAGCAGAACGACTCTGAAACCTCCTTTGGGAGAATACTTCGCCAGCACTTCCAATCCAGACATCCGCATAGTGCATGAAATGCTCAAATATGGCGCCAAGGTGGTTCTACTCGGACAACGCCAACACGAACTTGGCATCCTCCAAACTCTGCACAACATAGACGCCAGGAACAGCGGGGACGTTCTGGAACTGATTGCTGAAGCAGCCGAGGCATTCTGCATCAGTCTGATCGACAACTCCGTTCTGATGAGTCCGAGGCACAAACTTGTGCTGCTGAGAAAAGCCTTGGCGCCTTTTACACTGAAGCATTCCTCGAGAATTTGTATACGGAATGTGCTCGGCTGGGGACCGAAATTTGTGGATGCAGTGCACGGTTTGCCGATTCCTCAGTGTTTGAAGCATTATTTGTTATTTGAAGATTAAGTATTCTTAATTCTTGCACATCTATTTTTAATAAAAAGAAATCTTTGAAATTTTGTTCATGATTTTACCAATTTTAACCAAATGCAATGGTGACTCATTCATTGACACTGAAGTTCCCTACAGAATTCCAGAATTACCCCTTTTTTACACTTTTCAAGGGACCAGAAGAATAATGATGTAAACTGGGACACAGTGTAAATCGAGGGAAACTACATATATTAATTACCGCTTAATCTGAGAGTTTAGTTTTAGTTATGTTAGTGCCCCGTTTTGAAGCAACACGAGGGCTATTTTGGGACGGATCTCATAATTTTGAGGCCCGTTCAGATGACGAGGACGACACCTGAGCTGGCACCCCCTCTGAAAACTTCAGCACCACACCAGCGTGAGGTCACGTGGCCCCCTACATATGATTTAGAGTGCAAGAGGCGTAATACACGACGGATCTTCAGTGAAATCAAGTTTCAAACCTGGAACCCTCCGGATTCGAGGTCGAGACTTCACCACTAGGCCTCATCTCTCCTGTGGCAGCGCCTAAAAATCAGAGAGGGTCCACAAACGCGATGCGCAGAAGGTGTTTCTGCGCATTACGTCATATTGGGACAGATTCCGAAACTTTCCGCTTTCTCGCGCAGTTTCGAATTAAAGAAATAAAATTATTCCATCTGAAACGGTGAAAATACCCGATTAATACTTCGTGATCGCTTTTATTGCTTATAAATTCCGCATCATGAATTTTTATTTTTAATGAAAATGATTCCTGGTTCTTCTCTTTTTGTTTACTTTTCAGTAATTACAAATAACAGAGCAGAAGAATGATCGATTCGCTTTTTGAGGATACTATTTGCTTTATTTTTGCCGTGTAATAGAAGTTTTCGATGAATGAAAATAAATAATATGATATTTTGGGCTTATTTATGTCTAGTCTGTGAGCCGAAGTTTTTTTGTTTGTTTCTTTTTTCTCTCCACATTCCAAATTAAAAGGCGAGAAAATTAGTTTTATTATGAATATTTCTCATTTGATTTCTTGCTGAGTAGGTTGCTAGAGTTTTTCTCTGGTTCGTAAACTAAAGATTGAAAAATGACTCTTTTCAGAGCCAAATGTTATAGTTTTACGGAAGCATTTAAAAGCGAATGCAATGCCTGGTTGTGCTGTTGTCAGATGTTCGAGCAGAAACATTTCTTTCCACCAGTGGCGAATCATAAGGGGAGGCTATCGGCCCGCAGCCCCCAGAGTTAAAACTAAAATTTTGTACAACTGTTTGTTCTTAATTTTCATTTTTTAAAAAAATAATAAAATCGCGACATTGCTTTCTGGCTTGACAGGCTCGAAAATTTTTCTACTTTTCTAGTCATTCCACTTGTAGCGTTGACTCGGTTGAAAACATTTTTTGGCTAGTTATTTTAATGTATTTTTTATTAAATTATCGAAAGTATTGTAGTGTTCTTTATGATTTTTATTGTCAGGTGAATAAAGTTAAAGTATTTTGGTTTGCATATCCATGAGGTTTGACATTCGTCACTAGGATACAAAATTTTCAGGACCTTAGCCCCCCCCCCCGGGGCGGGGGGGGGGGAGTGGGGGCCGAAAGATCGTGATATTCGGAAAATTTGAATATGTAGAGGCAAAAGAAAAGATATCGTTAATGATGAAAATGCTCGAATTTTCTCTCGGTGATTCAGCGAGAGCTGTTATCATCGTGATTTAAAATTTAAATGCTTAGTTTTCCAGGAAATATATTAATAATAGTTCTGAAACCAAAAGCTATTCCTACATAATTTTGCCCTCAAATGAAATGACGAGTTAAAAACTTAATCAGTTCGAGAGGAACATTCTAAACTTGAATGGAACATAATGTTCTAAAAAGTGCTTTGGACTGATTTCTCGTATTGTACGAAAACGAGCTTTGGAAACTATTTAAGTGATCGGCATTGAAGCGGAAATATTTTAATCAAATGTATTTAATATAAGTTTTGTTATCATGTATTCTGTTTAAAATATATAATTATTAATTAGGCAATCGTTTATCATTAATATAGAAAATACTGGATATTATGATTTGAGAGATTTTATATTATATTTATTCTGTGCGATATATATATATATATTTATATATTAAGGATTCAATATTGTATATAATTTAATTACGATTTGTGCGATAAAAGCAATTATGTAAAAAATAACTTATTTTTGTTATTGTTTATTCAAAATTATAATTTATTTTTAGAAATTTCTCAAAGATATTTGATTTTTTTTTTATTTAGATGAAGTAAGTGAAAACCCAATATTTAAACGACTGTGTATTTTACAATCACAGGTAAAATTATTCTCAAGTGTTTGGTTGCTTAAACATCGTCCACTGACTAAACTAGAGTTATTTTTATTTAACTGTATTACGTTATTATGATAATTATCTCCTTTCTTGCATAGAGACCATATGAGAAAGATATTGCGTTTTATTAAAATTTTTGAATAAACTCACCCAATTTTGATTCTTTTGTAATGTGTGACTCTTTAACAACGTTTCTACGCAAAAAATAAAGCTTAGAAGTTTTTCTATAGCTAAAAGGGCTGCCAAACAATTTATTTATTCCGTTGCGTAACACCGAAATGAAGCGATGTACTCCCAAATGCTATGCCATCAATTCATCCAATCTCTGTGAGCCTAACCTTACTATTCTCGAGTAACCTTGCCTAAAAATGGCAATAAAATGCAGCTCCAC
>BGPR01054765.1:0-10148 GCA_013235015.1 Araneus ventricosus
CTTCAAAACTAAGAAAATTTATTGTTTTAGTTCATGATGTGTAAGGCCTTCTACGGTTGGAAAATGTTTCATATTCATTAAAATCAAACAGTTATTGCTAGATTTAGCTTCTAAACAATTTTCATTTGATCACTATTATATTAACTTAAAATTCAACTTTAACTTCCCATAGCGATACATTATGCACATGAAGAATTCAAACCATTCAGATAGAAATATATCCTCTTTACTTCATCGACTGAATAATTTTCTATTGATGACAAGTATTGCTTCTTTCATCACAAGTATATTGATAAAGCCTCAAACAAAAGGCTATTTCTAATCGTTGTTTAAAGGAACCGTTTGTGAATAGGTCCAAATAATATTCAACGAGGCCATTCACGTGCAATACTGTAACATTGCATCATAATTCATGGTTATAATAGTTAATAAATTTTGATTTCAAAGAGTCTTGTTAAAGATTCTTAACGGGCAAAATTATATGGAATTATAGAGGCGAGAATAAAGAGAATATCTGACGCTAGAGCGTTCATAAAAGTCTGAAGCATTATTTGAATATATCTTGAAAATTTCACTTTAAAGGTTAGTAGTTATTATATGTAGTCTGCATTAAAGCTCCGACTGATAGTGAGCTATGTATGCTCTGGGAAATGGGGTTGGTTTGGTTGGTTGTTTGAGGTTTAATGGCGCAAGAGCCATTTTTGGCTAAACTGCGCCAATCAAACTGGGAAATGGGGATGTCGCTTTTCTTATTAGCGCATTCATGTGTATTTCAGGTAAAATCAGACAAAATTCGACGCCCTTCCTATTTTTTCAATCTATAAACTACTAAATGATTAACGAAATATTTTTATTGTGATCACTTTATGCATAAATAAATCTGGGGTATTCTGATATCAAGTTCGGTTTATTTGCCGATTTTTAAAACCAGATTTCCAAATACTGGCCATTTTACCTTTATTTACATCAATTATTAAATATTCTATTTATTATTAATGAGTTTATTTTTACATATTTTTTAGACTAAAAAACTAATATAATATCCTAAGAAACACAAGATTTACTGTTAAATTAGAAGTATTCGTCAGAATTATTTTTCGACACAACTGAATATTAATAATCAGGTAGCTATTTATAAAAATTTCTTTATCCTTAAAATCTTTATCTTTTCTCAATCTTTTCATTATCCTTAATTATCCTAATTTTAACGATAAACTTTTCACCAAATGAAAATAAGAATAATAACGATAAACTTTTCACCAAATGAAAATAAGAATAATAACGATAAACTTTTCGCCAAATGAAAATAAGAATAATAACGATAAAATTTTCATCAAATGAAAATAAGGATATTAACGATAAACTTTTCACCAAATTAAAATAAAAATAATTTCCAATAATTGCGTACATGGCCGTTACTTTCAATCCCTGTTTTAGTCGAAATGATCATAATTTAAGAAGGATCTCGGCTACCCGCAATATATAGGATAATTATTTCTTCATTGACCTTTCCTTTGTAGAAGCTATATAATGCAAAGAAAGGAAAATGTTACCATTCATAAAATAGGTAGAAGATATGTTCCATTGTTTCTCCGAAAAAACATAGAATAATTTTCCTGGTTTAAAGTGATAAATGGATTGCTGATATGAAAATTTTCATGAAATTCAAAATAAAACTTAAATACAACGTTAGGCTTCGTTTTAAAAAATATTTGACAAGCAAATTATGGTATTTCGCATTGAAACATTTGCAATAGTAGATATATTTTAGTTGTTCCATGCAACGATTATGTTTACTTCTGTATCAGTGTTTTATTTTAAGTAATTTTCCCACCTTTTTTCAACAACCAACTTTTTTTCAGGTCAATCTATTTAATTTATACTTCTATATGTTAGCACAGCAGATATTAAAAAGCTTTTAGTTGGTCCTTCAAATCTTACTTGAATATTATAGCATGAATAATAACCAATTGCATAACATATTATCACTCTTCCTAAATTTTTATAAATATTCAAAATATATAATTTAAATATAGCATCAAAGTGAATGCTGTGACATAGAGGCGAGACTTGGCTGTTTTTATTTTGCAAGCGTCACTATTTTATTTTTATATAGGAGAGAAAAAAACTGACTCTCATTTTCTAAATTTTGAAAAACACTACGTTTTAGCAAAATATTGTCAAAAATAGAAGCAAAAACAGTGTCAGATTAAATAGGCTTAATAAAAGTAGTATTAAATCTATGAAAAATAAAATTTTCCTGTAACTAAAAATATTTTCACGTGCATATGGCTAATAACAGAAGTTCCCCAATTTCTTTCAGTTGCAATTTTTATGCCCACTTTTTTAAAATTTCAAACAATTTTATGAACATTTCTGCCTGAAGAGAAAATTATGATATTTTACATAATAGGATAGATGCGGAAAAAATTCTTTCCGGATTTAAAAATAGTTCATCGGATAAAGAACTTTAAGATCTTTATTCTTCATTCTGGTATAGAAAAATATGATCTGCTGTAAAACCTTTTCTTTTGGGCGTTTTTAAATAGAAATCTTCCTTTTTCTAAATTTTTTTTGTTTATTTCCTTCCAAAAATCGAGCATTATTTTTCCACCCTAGTTCTGAGTGATGTTACAATGCTTCATTCATATTTTAAAGATTATTTTCCTTCATTATTTTAAATCGAGTGCATTTTGTTTTATGCGACAATTTATATTCATTTGTCCTAATATTAAGTTATTTTAATAAGCACAAGTCGAGTTCCCCCATCCTATTCTCCCCAGGAGGCATCACGAGTTTGTGGATGAGAAGCAGCCGGATAAGCAAGCGGGTTCGCGCTTCTTCTGTAGGTATAGTAATGCTGTGGAATTGAGTTACTGTCTGTCCCCCACGAGAACTGTCGCCGCCAAATTGTTTAGTTTACGGCGGTCGCTATAGCAACTGGTTATGCTAGGGAAGATCCATTGCGGATAGGGGGAATCCAACGGAAGTCGGAGTTTTTTTAGTTCTTGGAACCAGTTTGCGGCGGAACACATTTGGATGAACTTTTACCTGTTAGAACTGAATTCGTCCGACGATAACCTGTTTCTATAGCGACCGCCGTAAACTAGACAATTTGGCGCCGACAGACTGTACATCCACTCCGATGACGGTGCGTGGCAGGTGATGGCTACCTAGGACTCCGAACTTAGTTCCCGACTACTGTCGTAGCGCCTATTATACAGAAGCTCCGCTTGCCTAGGCAGGACGGGGGTGGCTCGTTTATAGTTGTGCATCTTATTACGTAATGATTTTCTGGAAATGAAGTGTTGATGCTATAACTTTAGAAAATTATTACTAATGCGATGAAAAAAAATCTATTTTACAGTACACAAAAATCTTTCAGCTCAGGAAATTATAAATCTTAAACAAGCATTATTCTTTAATTTTATGATATTGAATACATTATAGAATACATACATACTTAATGGAATACATTGATATTTAAATCCTGGCAGCTTTACAGAAAACTGTTAATGGATTAGTAATGCAATTTGTAACCATCACCCTAATGTTCATCTAGAGTTATACAATAAAACTCCTCATCGCTCTCAACTATCACATTTCTTTGGGACAAAATTTGTGGTACATAGACGTTGTGTTAAAATGGCCGCTCGGATCGGCCACCCAAACACCTCCAAGCGGCAAGGACCTCTGGCCGACTGTTCAACTTCCAGGAGTGACATTAGAATCTGAAAGACGGGGGGCAGGGTATCCCCTACTGGGGCGCATGACCTTCTGTACACGGGGAGGGCTACGACGGAAACGAGGAGCAAAAGAAGTTGCTGAGTCTCATAGAGACCCGCTATCTGTTAAGGCTCCGATTTCCTTCCTCAAATCAATCTTCAAGAAAAAATGATGGAGGACTGGCAGGTAGACTGGGAAGATGAAGATGCGGTTTGGATCACATTTAACGTCAAGAGTCTCGATTCAACCATGTTACTGGAAAGGGGAAGAAATCCTGTTTTCTACAGGACAAGGCCCATTTCCCTTGTACTTGAAAAGGTTTAACCTTGCCTCGACAGCAAATTGCCCATGTGGAAACACAAATGGTAATTCTTTTATTCTTACTCACACAACAGGCATTATGCGACAGAATGAATTCTGACTGCATACTTCCATATGACTAAACAGGCACAGCAACATGAGCTAATCTGGTTCCGCAAAGTCGCTTCCAACAAAAGCTCCCGACTTAAAATCCAACGATTGCTTCACCATCTTAATGATTTTGAAGAACTTTCTCGAATAAATCCATGATCATTTCTCACTTCAAGCCTTTTCCATTACCTGCAGGCCGACATGGGTAATTTCTTGCGCCCTCTTCGCCGAAGAGACAGCGCACCTGAACTATTATCCGCTTCCACACAGGAAAACTTCCACCTTTTGGAGAAAAGAACAATCAACAAAACAGACACGCATGTGCTTTAACACTCGCATTTTAGTTTGTTTATGTGGACTTCTCTATTTGATTAGTTTTTTTCTCTCTTGTTTGTTGATATTGTACACTTCAAATTAATATTTCTTTCCTTTTTACAGTTTTTGTTTGTATATGGTTTTATATGATACTCCCCTTTCGTTCCTTGTATATTATCCCAGATTTTCAGATATGTATTTTTGTAACCTTTTCCATCTCTCTGCCTTCGCCTTTATTTGCTAGACAGTTAAGAGCGTCTTCCGATGTCTCTTCCACTTCATGTCCGCCACACTGTTTAAATAACCAAAAGGTTATAGTCGCAGGGGCATGAAGTGGTGTTCTGTTCTGTACAAGGGGACGCACATAATGATGACCCTTTCAAATTTTCGCCAGATCTTTATTTATCTACTAGTCTACAGCCCGTTGCGTTAACGAGGTACAAAATTTTGCCCCAACGAGGAGGTACAGCATATCCGACAAAGGGGCCCTGGCCCACCCGGTCACCCCACTAGAGCCACCCCTGGCAACTTCATCGAAATTTATTCCTTTTGTCTCTCTGGAGTTGCGGGCCCTTTATTAACAGACAAGTTGTAAGGCAAAGGAACACCAAATACTTACATTTTAAAACAACATTGGAAATGAAAGCGATAAATGAACTTCCCTCTCTACATAGATGGGAGTTTCAAGCCACCATGCTAAATAGCCACAAAATAAAAAGGCACTATGGCCGCAAACAGAGCAATTCGATTTCTTAACAAGGTCCAAACGAGTTCTTCGGAATGAAGACCGTCAGTATGATAATGGGAATCCGGCATGAAAATTAACCGAATCTTCCAATTGGGAAGAACCTAAACAGAAAAATTCATTAAAGAAAAAGATTTGATTTTAAATGATCACGAAATATTTAATTTCTTGCTGTCAAGGAAATGAGGCAAGAAAAGTATATTGACATAAATACGGCTGTTTAAGTATGGTTAAGAAACCCTGGAGCGAAGATAATTCCCGTTAGTGGATCGATGTTAGGCAAAGGAACACCAAATACTTACATTTTAAAACAACATTGGAAATGAAAGCGATAAATGAACTTCCCTCTCTACATAGATGGGAGCTTCAAGCTACCATGCTAAATAACCACAAAATACAGAGTCACTATGGCCGCAAACAGAGCAATTCGATCTCCAAACAATGTCCAAACGAGTTTTTCGGAATGAAGACCATTAATATGATAATGGGAATCCGGCAAGAAAATTAACCGATTCTTTCAATTGGGAAGTACGGGAATGGAAAAATTCATTAAAGGAAAAGATTTGATTTTAAATGATTACAAAACATTCAATTTCTTGCTGTCAAGGAAATGATGCAAGAAAAGTATATTGTCATAAATACGGCTGCTTAAATATGGTTAAGAAGCCCTCGAGCGAAGAAACTTCCCGTTAGTGGATCGATGTTTCAACATAAGGTAAAAGACATTGCAGATGCTTTAGGCATCGAATATTTTTCCTCCAACAATGGATAGCTGATAGGTATTGGTTTCGAAATGTTATCATTTTTAAATTACTATACTGCGAAAAGGGAAGAAAAATATAATTTCTCGTTCCTCAGCAAATACCAACGATTTGTTCTGGGATCTAGTTTTACCACTGAAAAAACAAAACTGAAATATCTTACCTACGAAAAAAAACTGAAAGATCCAAGCAAACACATTCAAAAGAAAAAAAGAAATTATAAATAGAATCAACGGCCTTTTTCCTTATTTCAGTCACAAAATTTACTATGTCAGAAATATTCAATTACGGCTTGTTTTATTACGTATGTTTTTATTCTGAAAATGGAAAGAAAAAAAATCTGAGCGGCTAACCCCACCAAACCGTCATTTTTGTCCATGGATGGTGGCCGCTATAGAGAGGTTTCATCGTAGCTACTCTAGCAAAATATTACAGAAAAATTATGATTCAACATTTTTCTATAATTAATCATTGTATTATATGAGCAGTATATAGTAATAGAAATTAGAATTTTCTCAATTTTTCTTAGAAAATCATATTCTTAAATAGTTTTCAATATAGAAAATTAAACCAACAATTGGTAAGTTGGTTCTTAATTGCATAACTTATCAAATTCTTGGGTAAATATAGTCATACCCATGAATTATATGATTGTATGAAAGAATAAATTGGTTTTTGGTTTAAGGACAGTAAGCAATATGTTCGAAAGTAAAATAAATAATGTATATGTTTCCGATAATCTTCATTTAAAACATTTTTCTTTCTCTCGTTGTCGATATAAAGCGATTTACATTATTTTTTCTTAAACATGAAAACCAAGACTATTTAGGCTTAATTTTTAAAACCATAGAGAATCGTTCAAAATTCCAGTAATGTTTTTGCTTTAAATTTATCTAAATCAAATAAATTCTACTCAATAAGTCAGTTTAAATACAGAAAACGATTGAACCCAATTCAGAATTAAGGTTGCAATTATAGAATGCAGCGCACGTACTAAAAATGTAGGTATTAAAAAGTTCGGCCCTGTGTAGAAAACTGCAATTATCCATAGATTAGTTCCCTAGAGCTTTGTTATTGGACAAAACGATGCATCGATTTTTCAATATAATGAATAATGTAATGCATTAAACCAATAGAATTTAGGCTTAATTTTTGAGTATCATAGAGAATCTTTCAAAATTAGAAAGGTTTTTTTTTTATAAAAATTTATCAAAATCCAATAAATTCTACTCAATCAGTCAACTTTTAAATACAGAAAACCATTGAACCCAAGTCAGGATTAATGTTGCAATTATAGAATGCAGCGCACGTACCAAAAACGTAGGTATTAAAAAGTTCGGCCCTGTATAGAAAACTGCAATTATCCATAGATTAGTTCCCTAGAGCTTTGCTATTGGACGAAACGATGCATCGATTTTTCAGTATAGTGAAGAATATAATGCATTTTGTGCGTTTAGGTAACGCGTTTTCAATAGGATCCCATCTGTGATCGGCGTTAATCATGTAAGGAAAGCTTCAAGTCAGGATGGAAGTTTTTAGTCAAAAGAAAGTTTCCCTTCCGAACTAACGTCATTTTCTTTGACCTCATCGATCGAAAAAGGGAGGTATTTTGTCTTTAATTTATTCTCGTTAGTTCAGAGCCGTCTATTTGCATATCGTATTTTTTAAGATCGGAATAAAAGCTAGTTTCGAGAAATAATGGATAAAAAATTTCGAAGTAAGGAAATAGATGATTAACATGAGAAAAGCACTGAATTTGGAAAAAAAGAGGAATATTTTATAATAGAAAGAAAATTTGAAGCGTAAAAATACGGGAAAAAATGTCAAAACCTCTATTCTTTTAATTAGCATAATTTTGCTTTTTGGTGAAGAAGTATATTTAACATGCCATATTTTTAATCTTTCAAAGGAAGGGGTTTTTGTAATTTATAATATAAAAAAAATACTGAAAGTACTGAGATGGACTATATTATATCCTTATCATCTATATCTTTTATCTTTTATTTTATATTTATCCCTTCTCTTATCTTTATCATGCTTAGAGTCTCGTAGATTAGAGATGAGTCACCAACTAAGAGTGACTGCATCATAATGTGAATAATATTTTTCTGGAATTAATTATTGCATATAATAATCGCTGTACATACATAGCCATTCAAGTTTATATATACTCATATTAAAGGTGTTTTTAAAAATATCTCGGCCATTTTATTTTAACCAATAATAAATTGCATTATAGCATGGATATATTTAATCTGGAATTATTATATAAAGACAAACCTATCGATACTCATATTAAGGGCATGTTTTTCTTAAAAATACCTCGGCCATTTATTTTAACCAATAATAGACGTAGCAAAAGTATTGTTCCGGTTTTTTTCCATTTAGTGATACAAATGTACAAACTTTTTAAGCGGAAACTTTTAAGCATTTTAAGAAATAAACTAAAAATACGAAGGTCTTAGTCATAATACACTCCTTTTAAACTGTTACATGAAGAATAAATTGTTCAGATGATAATTGTTATGAGAAGGTTTCATTCAGTCAGTTTAATCCTCAGACGAATCCTGCCAATTATAAGTCTGCAAATTTAAATATAATGCTCGAAAATAATGTCTCGCCATTTGTAAATTTGATGGTATTCATGACGTTATAATTACCACTTCCGCATTATGACAAGCTTTCATGATATTCTCGCAGACATTTTATCGAATTTATGCATTTGAATTGTGCATTAAATATTTATGGGTTTTATAATATATTCTTTTCAAATAATCTAATGCATTAATTTGTTTGTCTTATCTTTTATGCATGAGATAAATGAAAGCATCTATAAAATGAATCTTTCAAATAATACGTAGAGTCATCAAAATTTTCTTTTTGAATAGCTTTTTCAACAAGTATTATCAACTAATTTTTTTCAATTATTTTACGAAATTCAAGCAAAATAATTGGGCCTGAACATATAAATTGAGAGTTACGTTTTGTTTGCAAAATATTCAGCACAGCATGATTTTCCTTTATTTTTCATTTCATTTTATTTTTTAATTTGACTTAATAGATAATTTAACTTAATTTCAATTTTTTACCTTTATTTTTCTCATTTTATGCATTTTAGCGTCCCGTAGTTAGCACATTACTTACGAAGTACTTAAAAATTAAATGTAGGTATTGAAGACTATATTTAACAATCTATACGTTTGCATCCACAGAGAATTATATAGAATCTTGATGGAAATTCATCAGAAAGAGTAAAGTATTTTACTTTCGAATTTTAGCTAAATGTATTTAATGCTCATAAGGTTTTGGCAAAACACAAGTTATGTAATAAGTCATACTTGATTTTTCGTCACCAACAGAATATGAGTCGTTCAGAAGTCAATGCGGATAAGTCTAGAAAAAAAATTGAGAAAATTCATGTTTTTTAATACAATAATTTTTAAAATCTTTGGTTTATTAATTTGATTAGTGAAAGTATGTGAAGTCTTCTAATGAAGCAACTAGGGAATCTTTAAATAACTAAAAATAATGTTATTAATTCCATCAAAGTTAATAGAAACCAGAAGTCATAAAAAAAATGGACTCATCCGCTTTGGCTTCTGAGCCATTCATATAATGCTATGATTTCTAAAAATAAATTCGGTAGTCAACTCTCTACAAATTCTACTGCATAGACTATTCTAACCCATATCTGCATTCATTCTTATTTAAATAAACAAATATGAGTTGGAAGTTTGAATTTAAATTTTATTAAAAGATTTGGCAGTGAATTCTCTTGAAATAGCGTTTCATCTAATACAACTAGTAGTTCTGCGAACAGTAAACGTCGCATCAAAAAAATCTAAGTTTTGCACTTCATTGCAATTTTTAAAGATTTATCCAATTTTGTTATTTGTTTTGGAGACAATATTGTTTCCAGGGATACCAGACATCATAATTTGTCTCTCGAAAAGGTAATTTCTTTGACCCCATATATAATAATAACTAAAAATAATTTTATTAATTCCATCAAAGTTAACAGAAACCAGAAGTCATAAAAAAATGGACTCATCCGCTTTGGCTTCTGAGCCATTCATATAATAAAAATATATGATTGTTAAAAATAAATACAGTAGTCAACTCTCTACAGATTGTACTGCATAAACTATTCTAACCCATATCTGCATTCATTCTTATTTAAATAAACAAAT
>BGPR01054767.1:0-10148 GCA_013235015.1 Araneus ventricosus
TCCTTAAAACGCGAAAGAAAATGAAAATGGAAATACAGTACAACCCCGGTTAACAAAACAAAACGGGTGGGGGGCGTTTCGATAAAGATTTTTCGATGAAGCCAAGAACATCTATTGTATCTAATTACAAGTTTTCTGAAATGTTTTGAGTGTGAAAACGCGAACTCAATTTTTTGAGGCTACACTAATATTCTTTCTTAAAGTTAATCCTCCGTCGGACACAATATTCGTATCGGAGAGCTCGGGCGCAATTAAAATTAATAACAATTAATTTTAATTTTAGCATTCTAAAATTAATCACTGGCCTTCTTGGAGAGGCTTAAAAGAAAAGAGTGGGGATTTCGTTGTAAAAATGTCTCGCATTCGCGATTATTTCCGCGCAGTACAGTATATGTTTTATGGATTAGCGATTTCAGAGGCATTTCGGATAACCCGGGTTTCGGTTAACCGGTGTTTTACTGTATATGCAATGCACTAATGAGGGAATACCGAATGTCCGCCCAAATCTACTCTCTTGTTCTTCGGCAGAGGTTCCCAACCTGTGATACGCGTACCCTGGGGGTACGTGAAGGACCAGATGAGGGTAAGCGAACTCTAAGTCGGTAATGGCGGACACACGAAAACATAAGGGATTAAATATGTTACATAATTTTGTTTCCTCAATCGAGTAAAAAGTAGAAGTCGTGTAAGTGCTAACTCTACCCTCAAAATAAGAAATCAAAAGGGAGTGTAATTTTTATCTATCCTTATGAGTTAATGCGAAATTATTACAATACTGATTTCATCTGTTCTGACCTTGAACCTATATTATTGTAAAAATGGAATAAAATGTAAAATCAAAAATAAGTCCTGCAAATGTTATAAATTCCAGACATTTCACTCTTAAGCTTATGGACGGCTAGGGGGGATATGATAGTTGGGGGTACGCGAAATTAAACAGACTAATTAAGGGGTACGCGAGGGGGACAAAGATTGGCAATCCCTGTCTACGGAAATGAGTTCTTCACGGGAAGTTGGGGACATCCCAGAGATGCCCGAACCTGGAGGTTTCACATGTGAAGGTCGTATGGAGGAGTTTTAATGATGTTTTAAAGGATACTAGCTGCGTGGCCCGGCGTTGCACGGCCTATCTCGAATAATCGACTATCAAAAATAGGCCTACTTTAGAAATAACGACGCTGAAAAAGATTATTTGAATGAAAGAAACAGTTGCAAAATGTTTAAACACAACTCAACAAGAAAGAAAAGTTAATTAAATGCAAAAATTGAGGGAGCTATTGAGAAAAAGCAAATTCTAACTTCCACGCTGAAAAATGCTAGGCCTGGACTGTAGGTAACCTAAGACCCAGAAATAAAAATATACAATTCACCAATACATGTTACATTTTTTCCTGCTTGGGACGACAATGCTAAGTTTAATAGGAAAAAGAATTTACAAAAAACTAATTAGAAAATTATAGGTTTGCTTAAATGATGATAAGCTTCATGGAATTAAAATAATTTGGACTTAATAAACTTTCATTAATCAAACGAATAAAAATAATTTCAACCTGAATTTATTTTTATGAATATTTAAAGCCTGAACAGAATAATTAATCCATTTAAAACCTGGAACAAAATAAAACATACATATTAAGTTTATCGTCAAGGTAGATTTTCGTCCATCAATTCTTTCGGAAATTATTGGCTTAAAACGACGAAATTTTAAAATTTCAAAAAAGAAGAAAAAAATGCAATAAAACTATTTTTTTTTCAATATATTTTTATAAATAAAAACAGGGAAGTTTGCTAAAAAGAAAAAAAAACTTTTTATACAAATTAAAACCAGGTTTCGTTAAATAAATAAACAAAAAATGCAAGAACTTCGGATGTCAAAATTATCAGTAAACAAAGCAAGAAATTCGGTTGTTAAAGTTGCCACTAGATGGCAGCGTTGTGAATTCATTCATTTCGACGTTTTTAATTAATATCTTTTTAACTAATTATGGTTTTGGAATGTCAATGGTCAAAACGTATTCCTTGGATTATATCCCACCTTTTGGTATTTTCGACTCGTTTCAGCATTCAGTAGTTCGTGAGAAGTTGGTCGGACATAGATACATACGTTTGTTTACATTCGGATTTTAATAGGATAGATAACACCTAAAGGATGGGATAAAAGATCAAAGGATAATGGCACCTAAACAGATCCAAAGTGCCTTTTCATTACACCGTGATCTATTTAAGAAGCACTTCTAATTATGAGAGACATTACCTTTTTTCCTCTCTTTCTTTTTTTTTTTTTTACTTTTCATATGTTGGAAATTTTTTCGCTTTTTTTAATATTAATTATATTCATCTGCGTGATTACTATAAATTTTTTCTTTGAATATAATCATCATTATTTTGTAGAAATAATAGAAAAATTTCTTTCTTTTCCAAAGTAATGATCATTCTCAATTACAATGTAATGATTGTGTAACGTGTTCACAATTTTGCTGCAGACAGTATTCATGTTGTTCACAACATATCCCTGAGCGAATGTTACTGCAAACAACTGCAAAAGAAGATTATCTTCTTGCAGAATGGGTATACAGTTTTTGATAGAATCATCACAAATTAATGCTTTTTTCTTTAGCATTCCCTATAAATAGGCATCAGGTGGTTTAAGAGGTATAAGTATGGGATGTCAGTAGCACGTGAAACTATCTGCACTGAAAGCTTTCATACATCCTAGAGAAAGATTTCGGATAATATGGTTAGTATTCCGTCTTTTGACACAATTTTTAAGTTTAGGTTTTCGTGAAGGCACACTGGCAAAAAAAAAGAAAGAAAAAAAACTTTTCAAATTACGAAAAAATTGATCCGATCACTATGCTTCTGAAAGTTCCGGTAATTCAAGTTTTACATTGAGAAAATATATGGACAGATTAGAAAGCCACGTGAAAGTCATTGATCATGAACATTAATCAGATTGATCAAAATTGTGCAATAAAAGCAGTATGACATTTATTAAAAAGTAATTTTGAAAATTTTTAAAGGATTTCGTTTTTTTAAATGAAGTCTTACATATCTTTTCATCAAACAGCAAATTTGAATAAGCTTGTTAGTTTAGTTTAGTTATATTGTTATATTAACGTCCCGTTTGGAAACAACTCGAGGACAATTTTGAACCGCGGTCAGAGACCGAGGGCGACACCTGAGCTGATACCTCCCTGTCCAAACTTCCGCACCACACCAGTAGGAAGACTTTTGACCCATGACATCAGATTTAACGTGCACCAGGACTGCTTACACGGCGGATCTACAGTGAAATCGGGTTTCGAACTTGGAACCCTCTGGCCTCGAGGACTAGACCTGACCGCTAGGCCTTCGCTGGCCAAATAAATTTTTATGGAATCACAGTCGATATTTAAATGCCTGTAATTGTTTCATAGATAATAATATGAATCAGGATTGAATGCTAAAAGATATTTGTAAATTGTAACGGCTCATAAGAACTGTCAATATCCAGATTCCGTTGATTCTTTGAAAAACATACTTTTAATGATATTTCTTTTGAAGAGTAATAACAAAACAATGCAATAGATTTAATTTGTTCCAGCCTGTAACAAACCCGCCTGTTTAGCTTTTTTCCAAAATGATGTTATATTTATTTTTAAATAAAACCATTAACGAATTTTATTCTCTCCATCATGGGAACTGGTAGAAACATAAAGTCATCTGTTATATTATCGTCATATAACCAGACAGGGCGCACTTTCAAGTAAGGGGATGCAGTGTAAATAGATTTTTCTTCCAAATGTCATATTCTATAGTCAGTGACAACTCAAGTTGATAGTACGAGTAAAGTTACGCTGTGTATCATTACAATGAATTCAATAATTCCGGATAAGAATTGGATAATTCAAAAGTAAATGAAATATTTGAATGGAACTATAATTTTGTTTATTTAAAATCCACATAGGTCCGGCCTACCCGAAAGGGTGTAAGGCCTTTAGCAGACCGGTGGGGAAATATATAACAGCAATACAAAAATATCAATATGACATAACACACAAAATCATCACAAACACAACACAGAACGTTACAAACATTGCAAAAAGGGGACAATAACAAAATAGTAAATAAATTAACCTAAAACATACTCACAAGAGGAAAAAAAGAAATTTAAAAGTACGCCACTGAATCGATATTACACTTGGAGAGAACCATAAATAATTTGAATTCTGTTTGATTTTTATCAACAGATCTGGAACCAAATTTAAAAATATTCAAAACACTCAAAAGAGGAGCCCTCACTATGCATCCAAATGAGCAAATCAAAAGCACAAGCGCAGTACAAGACACCAGTAAAAAGAAGGAGGCAATAAAACTTTTGTAAAATATCATTTAAAAACCCACAAAAGAGCATCAAAAATAGACCCCGTGGTCTCGCACCAGTCTAGAAAAGAATAAAATACATCTAAGTACACGTCAGTCAAACAATAAAAATACATGAACCGAAGCACCAAATTCCCAAAAACAAGAAGAGCAAAAACAAGGCCACCGACCGGGACCCCCCAAGGGCGAATGCCCAATAAAATGTTGGACACTAAAACATTTTAATAAGTCCAGGATTAACCTAAAAGCAATATAATCAGTTAAACTTAATTACGTAAATAAAGTGTTAAAAACTTAGGGTAGGGCGCAGGGACAACCCACTAAAAATTTTTTAATCAGTGGTGTTACGGTAAAAGAGTAAAGATATCTTTAAAAAATTTAAAAGCAATTTCACTCCGAAGTCTTTAGTGAATCACAAATGTTGTTGCTAATAGTATATGCTTTCATTAATTTATTTATTGCAATTTTATTATGCATTAAATTTTTAAAACCATATCTTTTTATTGAGCTCTGCAGGCTTCTTGAGGTGGAATTCTTTGGTGAGCGTGCAGTCAAATAAATAATGATCTGCATCGCCCACCTGACCACAAGAACAACTTGGAGAATTCAATAAATGAAATCTCTGTAAATAGGCCGGAAAAGGACCATGCCCACTAAGAAAATATATTAAATATTTATTAACGATTAAAGATTTTTTGGCCACTTTGTCCATGAATGTTCTGACTCTAATAATAGAACTTGAGTTGTGTTGGTTCTAATAATTTTCCCATTCAGGAATTATAAACTGTTTGATTTTCAATTTGACATATGAATATGGGGCAGGAAGATCCAAATACTGCCCTATTGTGGTGGTCAGTTTTGCCTGACGGTCGGCCCGCTCGTTACCTGGGTTACCGGCAAGAACTTTCACCCAGGTCAAGCTAACCAACAGTCTGGAGCTATAAATCTTTTCTTTAATACTATTTACAAACTCTGATTTGGGCTCTGTGCTCTTAATTGCATCTATTGAGGACTGACTATCAGTATGGATATTCACCAGTTTATTATGTTCTGGAGCCCAGCCGGCAGCGAAGATGGAACTATAATCAGTGTATATCAGGAACTATATCGCAGTGTATCATTACAGTGAAATCAATAATTCCGGATTAGAACTGGATAATTCAAAAGTAAATGAAATATATGAATGGAACTATAATTAAAGAGGAAGGTTTTCACTTTCACAGAAGCTTTTTTCATAGCTCTAAGACATGTATGGACTCGTGTCACGACATTCGTTGATGATGCGGTAGCTAGTAGTTTTCCATATACTATCAACTTGGATTGTCACTAAAGTTAAGGCTGGTTTCTTTATTGCAATAACGTACGAGGATATAACCTATCTCTTCACGTTGATAGAGCTGAAAACTTTATGTCTGCCCGTCTTTCCTCTGAAGAAAGTAATACTTACTGCAAACTTCGGCTGGTAAACAAATCTTGTGAGACGGAATTTATTAAAAATGATGGTCAACTTGATGCGTGAACGCCTAAAATATAAAAAACAAATCAATTAATAATATCTTCGCTTTTTTCATCATTGAAGCAATAGATTTCATATGTAATTTATGCTTCCATTGGTACCTAGTTTACCGCAAAGATTTAAATTTTCTAAGCGAACATTCAGTAATTTTAAATTAAAGTTACTATTAGAAAAAGCCGACTTTTAACATTGAAAATCATTGCCCTCTAAATTCTCTTTCTTTTCAAGGCGATTCAGAAGTCCGGAGAAAATTTATAAAGCAATAATTCGCAAAGGAATGAAAAAAATGATGCCTTTTGTATTGAAAGGATGGGAAAGAAGACGTGGTTTTTGTAATGCAACCAGAATTTATTGGTAGCATAATTTTCAATTTTAAACACTAAATGACTCTGCAGTTGCCGGAACGAAAGCTTTCCCTTGAAATCTGGCGGGATAGATGAAACCTTTCGGAAACAGGACGGCAAACCTTCCTTTTGTACCTCAAGTTAACATTAATCGAGCCTCATTCAATTCAAAAATAAATCAATTCATCACAAGACACGGCCCTTTCGTGACCTATCTTCACAGATTCGGTTTATGTTCACGATCATTGCGTTTGCGGTAATGAAGGTGATCCAAACCACTACGCAACAGTGACACAACCCTTTCATTTCACTAAGTCCAGTGCTGAAAACCTTTTGACGTGGTGTGAAAATATTGTTCAAAGCAAAAGATCCCTGGCACGACACATGAATGTTAAGAAGTTCCTACATGAACGAAGGCATGATATCATAACTGATTAAGAAAGACTTTTCTCCCTTCCACCAGCAATTAGGACATTCATTGCAGAATTTTTCATTTAACTTTTATGTTTTAATTATTGTTGTTGTTGTATTTTTTCTAATTTCTGCAATTCATTTGTACGCTGAGAGGGTTTTGTATAACCGTAAACTTTATCTGATCGATTTCCTTCTGGTGAATTAATCTCTACTAATAATAAAGGAGAATGTGTGTGTTGGGGCTGTAAAAGGCAGACCGCTGGACCTAGAGCTACGAAATTTGGCAGAGACATACATTGTCGTATGGGAATGTGCAGCTTGGAGCCCTTTTTTGAAAATTTAATTAGAATTTTAATTAATTAAAAATTAAGCGAAATTTTGATGTTTTTCCGTAATAACTTCCGGAAATATAACAGCATAAAAATCATTTTTATACCTTCTGAAAGTGCACAAAATTACCATCTCAATGCTATCAATTAAGTTGCAGTAAATTTTTTTTTAATTTTAATAATTTTTTAAGAATATTTTTGGCGTACTTTACGACAATACTTTTCATTGTTGCAACGTAACTCAAACTGTTTTCATTGTTTAAACACATATTTAATTGTGTATTTCTCTTTCATTGTTGTAATCTAAGATAATATCCTAATACATTTTGTTTTCATATTTTATTTCACCACAATGTTTTTGAAATCTGTAAACAATGCTCTCCGACATATTTCTTTGCTTTTATTAAGAAATATAAGCTGAAAGGTTATGGTTGCTATGTTTTCATTCTTTATTTCAGCATGTTTTAATCCAACTAACATGCCGCTGCAAATGCATATTTTACAAGAGGAATAAGAAAGTGAAGATAGGACATGGTCAGTTATTTGACTCCATTAGGGACATCTATATAGAAAATGAACAGAACAGGTACAAGGTCATTAATAGAACATGGGTTAAATATCTGCCACAATCTGAAGTTTAAAATTACGGTTTTAAGAGAACCATGAATACAAAATGATGCACGATTCAATTGAAATCATATTCCTGGGAACAAGCTGGTGGCCGAAGGTGGCTAGTAATAATAATAATAATAGGAAAAGACATTGGCCGTAGTAACATAATCCGACAATAGAGTGTCATCCTCCATTCAGGAGTTCAGCTGTCAGAAACGCAGTTACATTTTTCGCAGCATTAAGTGCCATTTCTGCTGAATTGATAGAACATGAGCACCAAAATTGTAGCTTTACTGCTAGGAAAAAAGTGGTTCCTAGTTCGATAGCTGTGTTCCTGAATGGAGAATGACACACTGAACCCGTGCACGGCGTTATTCCGCTCATTGTCTGAAGTGACGCATAGCACCACCAATTTGCAGAATCATGCGGTGGTTTAAACTGTAAACTTTCCTTTCTATTGAATTATGGTTCCGTGACAAAAAAAAACAACATTCCGCCCTTTCTGTTAAAACGGCATCTTATCATCTTCATTCGTTTGCAAATTATTGATTCTGAAGTTGCTAAGGACTTTCAAATCACACAGCATACGAGGATAATAATGAATCAATTCAAAAAACGTTAATGAATCACTCATCAAAAACGTTAATAAACCAATGCCAAATAAAAATATTTCAAAGTAGCAGAAATGTTCCTGGAATTTCAATTATTAGTATTGGATTTTTAAACAATTTCTCAGTTTGCTTTCGTGAATTTAAATAAGCTAACAGCGGAGCATTCCCTAGCATGAACCTATTCATTCACTCTTCTGTGAAACTAACAAAGATTCAGAAATATACCTACTGTTCATGTGCGGTAGGTAGGGACCGCATAAAAAAAAGCGAACAAAAATATATTCCGAAACTTCACAAGTAGCTATCAAATATTTTTCGCTACCCACTGAAAAATCTTTTTTTATGTTTGAATAGGTCTGGCATAAAAAAACTGGTTTGAATTTATAAAGCTTGAATAGCAATTATACTTACTTGCACCATTCATCAGTTGGGAGACACTAAATACAAAGAAATATATATCTTTAAGTAATTGCAGCATTTTAAAAATTAAAAATTAATAATTTGTTGCATGAAAATCGTTGACTAATTTAAGGCTTTTTAAAACATACATCAATGGGATATATCCCATAGTGTAATAATCATCTAAAAGGATCTTTATATTCTAATAGTTGATAATTTCTCCGAAAAAGCTCTCTCTGTCATGACAGAAGCTCAAATGAGTAAGTCCTTGTTTTACGTGACGCCAGTTAAATTCTGGAATCACTTGCACGTTTTGCAGGAGAAACCAGTGGTAGTATTTTCTCCTCAATTTCCACGTATATTCCACAGTATGGCACGTATTGTACCCAAGTCCATGAGTCAACGACTCATGATAAAAGGGAATGTCGCATCTTTTGTTGCTACCTATGTATCACCTAAGAATGAAGTCTGACTTGGCTCCTATGTATGGTGGTAGATTACCTCCCTGGGAGAGTTTCAAGGGAAACCGGTTCACATTTGTGGTTTTCTTGGAGAAAAACCTTCAGCAACCAACCCATTCGCAGCGAGTAATTCATTGTTAAAGCGCACATCGGTCCACACTGTTTTGAGTAAAACTAAATAACCCTTAACCGGTTTGCTCGTACGATGTTCATGCTACCCAAAGTTGGCCCAAACGGCATACGGCCATCGATTTTTTCTCCTTTCCTTTTCCGATTTGCTGAATTTTTAATTCTCGTAACAACACTATCAGTATTTTTCAATAGATGGAGTGGCTTACCCATGTCATTGAAATGCTTTCCATCCGGGTCTTTCGTTGAAGGTTTAAAAAAAAAACTGGTGAAGAACACAAACGAGAATTTATACAGCAAAAAATATGCCTTTCTTGTCTACGCTTCTGGTAATAAGATTGACCGGTTAAGGGCTTAAGAGCACAGACTGAGGATAAAACCTTCTTCCTCTATGTTCCTTATCCAAGCCACGGCTCATCTTACTTAACCACTGGTGAGCAACCTTATTGTACAGACAGTTTTAAACCAGTGAAAGCAATATTTTATGTGATTTTTGCTACTTTCATGAAGATATAATCAATTTCATTCCTTTTTATAATATTACTCAACATTTTACTCGTTTGTAAATGTATGTTTAGGACTCTCAAATTAGTTTTAAGTTGTTGTGGGGGGGGGGGGCCGGGTGTAACTCTTCGGCTCTAAAGCCAATCAGTCCCTAGCCTGAGAGAGTCCTATTGGAAAAAAGACATGAAACACTTTTCGCTAGTTAACTAATGCTATTTTTTCACTTATTGAAATTATTAAGAACCTGTAAATCATTTTAGACTGGAATCTCACAATACAGATTAAATTGATTACTCTGGAATTTCGTTAACCCCTTAAGGGTCGCATTTAATTATTTATTTATTGCTATATAATAAGATGTCCTCTCCTGTTTTGGAAAGGGGCTGTCGTTTTCATTCATCTAAGCAGGCATAGAATACCTGAGATGCTTATGGATTCTACGTAATATTTGTGTGTAATTATAAAGC
>BGPR01054770.1:0-10147 GCA_013235015.1 Araneus ventricosus
CAAATCAATGTCGTATGGTTAGTTTTAACTTGCTTAATTTCTTTTTTATAACGCGTATAAATGAATATTTTTTTTCTTTTACACATTAAGAAGTATATAAGGGCATTTTTGAGCCAAGTAAAATATTTCGTTTATTCCTTATTTTTGACACACTAGTGCCTTATAAATGCGAAAAATCGCTGGCAACGTGTGGAAATTACATGGAAAGAAAGACCATCATACTGTTGCTATGGTAGTCTGTGAAATGAGTTAAAAAATAGTTTTAAAAACACATTTCATTCGAGTGCTAAAGGGTATAATTTGTTTTTATTGTAATTATGAAGATTGAAAAGTAGAGATTAGATCATTATTATGAATATTATGGAATAATGAAATGAACTTTTCTCAAAATCACTATCAGGTGATGTCTGTCACTGGTACGGTTAATTAGTCAATTAACAGATAATTAAACTCGAAATATTAAGATATTTTTGTATTGCCATCAAGAATAGGAAAGTATTCAAAATTTCAACTTTCCTCTAGGAACCTTCCTTTGACCTTTCAGTCACGAAAGGAGCGAAAAATAAATTACAAAATTCCATCTTTACAAACATAAAGCAAGTGAAGAAAAATAAAAGTGTTTAATACAAGCGTATAAGAGTATATAACAAAATTTATCCTAATATTCACATATATGTAAAGCGAATAAACATTATATCAGGGTGTCAAGATTTTGCAAGAAAATCAACGGATACCTAAGAATAAAATCCATTAACCTCTTCAGTCGGAATTAAGAATAATTTAGTTAGAATTTTTACTTTGGTGCACTGTGTACTACTGCAAAGAGTATCTGAAAAATGAAATTTCAAACCTGTAGTTGAAAAATTAAAAAGTTATCCCAAGTCCGGCATCTGAACAATACCGGATATTTCAACTGAAAAAAGACGAATAATCACACAAATTTCACTTTAAAATGGTTGTCGAAGGATAATAAAATATTTCAGAAGCCTTTCAAATGGTAAAAATGTACTGAAACAAGAAATTACTTGAAAAACAGAATTCACCATCGAGCTCCATTTTGTGAAGACCGATGATTTTCTTGAGTTGTTTCTGAAAAACTAAAATAATGAAACGATTCCATACCCAAAACGAAAAATTCTTCCTACAATTGTATTAATAAGAAAGTCAAGAATTAAATAGAAAAACATCATGTATTTTCATCAATTATTTAATTAATAGGAGCAGTTCAAAGTTGATGTCCGGGATAACGGACACTAGGAACGAAGGCAATAAATTCACGAAACATGTTTACGCAAGTTGATTTCCTGGACAATAAAACTTGCTTGAAACATTATGTTTCAACGTCCAGGGAATAAAGCTAAATCTTATGTAATACAATACAATAATCCGCAATATAAATCATCAGATGCTGAAGCTCAGCCTCTCAAACAGAAGCTTTAACACATCATTGAAGTCTTAAGTGCTTTAAGGGCATTACCGAGTTTCATAACGTATTTTTAAAATGCGTTTAGCTGCCAGATTAATGAAATCTGAGGCGCGCAGATTGCTTTGTGAATTTGAGTAAGGGAGAGAGATTTTCGTAATCCACTAATGCTGCGATACTTAGAACTTAAATTTAATAATATGGAGATTTTAAGCACTTGGGATTGTTGTTGCTCAATGCTCCTTGGAAATTGTTAGAAGGGTTAGTAAAATGATTTTCTATTTTCCATATCTCAGAACAGTATCAGAAATATTAATTTTAAATTTCCATTAATCACAATACATACGCATTATGGTACGGTATTTTTTATCAAGCGATAATTCGCGAAATGTGGTAGTCCACAGAATTTCAGTTGAAACTCAACATAACGAAAACAGAACTTTTCCCAAGCGAAACTTTGCTACTTGTCGGTATACAAGACGGAGGCCGTTTAGCACACGCTCACCTGACCTGACCCGATCCCAATGGACTTTTTCCCGTAGGTATACCTCAAACAGCAGGTGTATACGACTTCTTCGCCAACATTGAAGGACCTTCAACTATGAATTATTGATGTTTATGCTAGAGTGTTTCTAAAAAATGTGCAACGCAGAATTCAAACAAGTGTTCAAATGAGTATTGTAGCTAATAGAGAGTAGTTTGAACATCGGAAATAAAGGTTATTTGTGATAATTAATTGTTTTTTCCTCTTTCTAACATGTTTCGTCGAGTAAAAGAGTTGGAAATAGCGAGCAAACAAATGTGTGTTTTAACCACTCTCTTCATAGCTTTAATATGTCCATATGTTGTTTTTGATACTTAATAGATGATTCTCCACAAATTTGTAATTGATATTTTCCCCCTATCTCGTAATATTTTCGAGAATCAGTTCCGCATTTTGTCGCCAGGTGACGCTGTAAGTACTCTCATCGCTTAGCGCATCGCCACATTACTGTACCTAGACACCACTTTTATAACTCTAGTTGGGCTGGAGTATTTCGAAAGTGAAGTGGGGGGGGGAGGAGGAATTTAGTGCCCACTCTGTTTATCGAGACATTTTAGTTTATCGATCACAAGTACAGTAAACTCTCTCTAATCCGACACTCCCACTAGTCCGACGCACCTGCTGGATCACATTACCTGGTGATGAGTCATTAGTTCCTGTTAAAACTTAAAACTTTCTCCCTTTCAGTTACATGATTTTTCATTTGACCCTCTACAGTCCGGACGCTCTTTATAATCCGACAGGTGTCCAGTCCCATATGTGTCGGATTAGAGAGAGTTTACTGTATATCACACACTCTAAATAACTCCTACAACAACATTCCCTAAAAGACAATAAATCACGCGACAATTTGTTCGAATCATGTATTGAGTGTTAAAGGTTAAATTAACGTTGACACATTGATGAATATTCCACTTTAACAGAAAAGTAATTAATTCTACATCAGAATTGAATTTAAAGACAGATGTGCAAAATAAAGATCTAACAGAGCTTTGTTAATGATGCGTAAAGAATATATCAACTGGAGACGATTTATAAGTCAATAATCCTAAAATAAAGTCTTATTATGGAATTAAAAGAAATATGATAGGTGTTCTCAACTTCTTGGTGTAATTCCATGCCAATCAAATCTATCTCTAAGTGATCAGGAATCGAATGTTTTCTAACTTAGGGATGTCATTGATTTCAAATGAAATGCGATTTAACGTAAATATAAGAGGTTTAAGCAGATCTTATTATACTATTGGGAACATAGTCCAAATAAGATGCTTACTTCAAGAAATTTTGCGTTTATGTAAATGAGTTTATTGAGTTTGAATGAATTTGGGCTCATATAAATAGATTATTATTCCATTTGGAGCAAATCAGAAAAGAGCAATGAAGTTTCCCGAAAGCTTTTGTTTTGACTTTAATTCAATCTAGTTAAAAATATAGTTCAGATAACTTTTTTGGATTGAATCTTAGAAATTTGAATATATCAGGATAAGAATCTACAAATTCAAGCTGACTTGGACTTCACATTTGTCAAAATTATTTTAGCGAGTAATCTAAGGGAAAACATTTTAACACTACAATGCAGTAATTTTCTTTTTATCATAAAAAGTTTGTGCTTTCACTAGACATAGAACATAAGGAATATATATATATATATATATATATATATATATATATATATAAGAGACAGTTTTGAGATTTTTAATTAAATTTCTTACTAATTCTTTAATTTCATAATTAATTATTTCATTTGGTCAATTTTGTAGTTTCATAGTTGGAAGTCTTGTTATGGCAATATGTGATGTCAGGATAAGTGGCGGTGTTTATTAAAATGCTGTTTTCTGGTAAGGATAGGTAGAGACATTGATTATTTAAAGCTTAATGAATAAGTATGGGTATTTTATTGAAAGTTGTATTCATTGTTTTTAGTGCAATATATTGTTGTTTTACATATTTTTATCTTGATTTTTAGTCCTTTCCATATAGTTATGTTTTCTAGTTAGGGTTAGTGTATGATTTTTCTTCCTAAATTCTTTCATTTTAGGGTAAATTACCCTATCTGTTTTTTCAACAACTATAGTAACAGGGATAGTTTGTAGAGCAAAATTAATTTAACCTGGCTTAAGCTTGTCCACAGCCAAGCTGCTATATTAATTGTTGAAAACTTCATATATGGATTGTCTTTTTTCAATACTTTTAATAACAACAGAGTTTTTTACATGTTGACATAAATGTTTAATTTTAATTTTTGTTCATGGTATCTATAGTATTTTCAATTCTTTAGATTTTGTTTTAGATTTGGTTGTATTGTTTAAATTATGAATTTTTAGTATAGGATTGGCTTCATGATATGTCTTGTTTACTTTGTTTATGTAAGATCATATATAACAATCTTGGAAAGATATATATATCTTTCCAAGATTTTTAATTTCTTAATTATCGTGAAACTACTCTGTTTCCATTGGGTAATTAACATATATAATTGTAACGAGTGTTTTGATTTTTCTTTACCAATAAAAGAAGCTGCGTCTGTTGTCTAGGAAAAATTTAGAGTTTTAACTAAGACTTTTGTTTTATTGTGCAAAAAATAATACATAAATAATGAAAAAATCAATTATATTCACATATTTCAGATACATTTCTAACGAAAATAATTATACAGGTTGTCCACACTTATCGTAGTCCAATAACTAATTTCTAAACCGTTAGAGAGAGACGTATAGTTCCAATTGGAAAAATTCTTTAAATAAAGGGAAGAATTATATTTTATGATTTTTGAGTCACTAAATATATTTCTGAAAAAGTTACGAATTTTAACTTTTTATACATCACCCGGTCCTATCAATCATATTTAGTAAAATATTCTTGACACTCTATCATTTTAAACAAAAAATGTCCCGCTCTCCTGCTACTAATACCGAGCGAGTTATAGGGCTTTGAATTTCATGATCTTCAACCAATCAGCGGTCTGGTCGAGCAAGAGCTGTGCATTGAATGGTGGATTGTCTTCAAGACGGCTATTGAAATGGTGTAAAGTGGTCTAAGTCAGCGATGTTCAAAGCTCCATAACTCGGCCAATTTTAGTTGCAGGAGAGTGGGACATTTTTTGTTTAAAATGATAGAGTGTCAAGAATATTTTACTAAATATGATTGATAGGACTGGGAGACTGTATAAAAAGTTAGATTTCGTAAACTTTTCAGGAATATATTTATTCACTCAAAAAACATATATAATTTTTCCCTTCGTTAAAATCATTTTTCCAATTGGAACTATATATCCATCTCTAACAGCTTAGAAATTTGCTGTTGGACCACGATAAGTGTGGACACCCTGTATATCTACAATAGTTAAACAACTCATATATTGCTTTGATTGCTCTGAAAGAAATGATATATGTGAAGAATCCTATCTGATCTGATCCTATCATCCGATTCGTTTGTATGAAATCTATTCGTTCACAGTTCCCGAATATAAGTGTTCACGAAATATAACTTTTTACCTTCTTTTTTTGCACTTAAACAATGAAATAAATATTGGGCTAAATGTCTCACATACTTCATACTACAAACATCATATCTGAAAGGAAATTGTTATTGATATTCAAAATGTTGAACGGTCGAAGCCAGGGGGAAGAAAATAATATCCAGAAATATAGACTTAATCAATCAGATATTAAGGAAATAAAATGCATCTCTAGAAAACGTTTTGCTTTTTGACTCTTGATATTAAAACTTCGACAAAAATATGAATTGAAAGATGCAACAATTGTAGATTACATATACTTGCATTAATAAAGAAAGCTGCCATAAAAATTACTAATATAATAGCCCATATCTGTCTATCACTGATACGGTAACGCTCTGACGTCAGCAATAATAAAATTCTCTCCATAGCACTGCGAGACGTTAAACAGCATCATTTCATTGTTAAGGAACCTAAATTTCAGTAATTTTAAATTTAAAAAAGTTATTGTCGTTCTAATTTCAAATTTAATACCTCTAAAATTGTGAAATTAAATTTGATATCGATAGATATAAAATTTATCTCGCTATTGGCAATAGTTCCCGAGAAATTTTAAATTATACTAATCATATATTTCAAATTAATTTCCGTTTTTTAATAGAAAGTAGTAAATCACGTCAGTGGTATATCATTCGCGGATATAGTTTGGACACCATGATGCATCTGATTATTTATTGCGAACGTGATGATATAATTTGATAATATTTTTTGGCATTGTTTGACGAGCAGAGAAGTTCTTGGTTTTGATTAGACACCTGAAGTACAGGGACAATTGTTAAGCAACGAAAAATACTTCACTCGAAATATTGTTCAAGAAGAAGTTTTTTGAATAAAGAAATATGGAAATAATATGTAAAAAATATTCCCGGTCATAAAACATATATTTATTTTATTTGTTTTCAATCAATGTTAAACATCTCTCTCGCATATATATCTATTTAAACACGCCAAATTTGGCGGGAATATCTCGAATGAAGAGGCAATATGCATCCGTCATATCATGATGGGTGATCTTCTAGTGCAAATGATAATAATTCACATAAACGCTAAAATGTACCATTAATTTATGAACTTTTATATTTACATCCAAGAATATGTTAAATTTGTTTCAGAAGGTTTATTCATTTTTTTATTGCATATAAGCATAAAAATTAGAAAAGTAGAACATAAAATAAGCAGTCTTTATCTTAAAACGGAAGTTGAAAGCTGAACTTGTTTGCTTTTGAATTTTATAATGCTTACATTATTCATACTTTTTCGATTCATTTTCTACTTTCTTATAACTATACTCTATTATTTAGCTCTCATCAATCAAAAAACTGTCAAAAGTGTTCATGACTTTTAAAACTTACATCAATACATATTCTTTAAAATATTTCATACTTAGGAACATCATGAAAGTATAAAATAAACTTCATAAACTATTCTTTGGTTATTACTTAAAATACAAGATCTTTTTTAACTTGCTATCAAATCCATATTCTGTTCTTATTGAGATGTAGAGCTTTTAGAAAATTTCACGTCTGGAAGTTTTATTTTCAAGAATTAAAAGTCGATTTTCTCAATGGAATATATACTATTAAATTTTGAAATTAAATGATCACCATTCATTTAAAATAATTTCTTTGAAGTTAAGCTCTCCACTGCACGAAACAGCTAATGTTTGCAAGAAACTCTATAACCATCTGACTTGGGGACTATCGATGTAAGGTTTACAGATACAACAATATGGAGTCTGCTCTGATGCAGACTGGCTTTCCTATATTTATTTCCCGATTGGAAGCAAAACGATGGCTATTTTGAGATGGACTTCGTCATTTTTTTTTTTTTTTTTGATTTCGACTTTTGACGATGGCGTTATCTGAGCTAGCGTACCTCTCCAAATCCCCGTACCACACAAGAGGAAGGAGGTTAGACCCATGATTTCTTGCGACCAAACCCACACACTTGTATCTGGTCACATATGGATCTTCAGTGGAATCGGGTTTCAAACGTGGAATCCTGCGACTCGAAAGTCGAGACCTTACCACTAAGCCTCCTCGGCAGGGCTTTAATGCAGAAGTCAACACGTAATAAATTAAATGTTACACAAATGAATCCAATTAGAAAAAGAAAAAATATATTATTGCAATATACTAACATAATAAAGAGCATGAATTTGAATGCATTTTCTTCCTACACGGTATAACTGTACTACATGTTTTTTCTTGCATGATATTATTCTATATTTTTTATGTTTATGAATGAATATAAGAAAAAATATTTTTTCAAAAAAATTTGATTTTAAGCTTTTATCAAAATTATTTTATTAAAAGCTCAAATTCGATAATTTAAATTTCTTTACTAAACCTTTTTATTACTTTTCTTGTGTGAAATGAAATAAATAATTCATATTATTAAATGATCATTAAATTATTCAATATGAATTTAAAAAAATAATAATTGATGAGAATATGTATCGATGAACAGTGTAGTGTTAATATCACTATTTCAAACATTTTTAAGATTGGTTATCAATTACAAGGTACGCAAATTTAAAGAAAAGGAGGCATAGAAAAGAAATAGGAAGAAAATTGTAACAAATTACATTGAACTAGAGTTACACCATTTTAATTTCAATATGAATGTCATTACAGTAAGCAGAGGCAAGATCAAAAGAAAAGATAGAACTGTTAATCTCTATATCGCGTTTGTCTCATTTATATATTTCGTATATTAATATATTAATCTGAAACAACTATTTTACAATAGTTAATGTGAAATATGTATTAATGAACTGAATGAATGCAACTATTCTTCTAAACTCAGAAGTTTTAAAAATTTATGAAAAATCCGAAACGTACGTAGTGAGTAAGCATAGTCGAAGACCACTTAAACAGTAAATGTAGTTTTTCGCTTAAAATTTCTTCTGAAACCACGAAATTTTTGAAGATTCTTACTTGAGCTACTAAACAGTGAAGTATTTGCGAAGTTTTAAGAAAACTCATCGAAAGGAGAAAAACCTTTAATATCTCTAGGAATAAAACTCTACTGAATTGAGGCAAGAGTTTAGAATTTGCCCGAAACGGGTGTTAGTTCAAGATGTCCTCTTTTTGCTTTGTTTGCGCCAAACAAAAAGAAGATAACACCTGCTTCGTCCACAGACAAAAAAGTAAATTGCTCAGAGAACGGAACATTTGGCGGGTTAATAGGAAGAACAAAAAGAAACATGAGGGTTAAAAGATTGAACCTAGAATGAAGTTATTCACTGTTAAGAAAGTGTACGACTTAGTTGTTATCGTTTTTTCTTTCCCTTAGATATAATTTTCTTTGTGGAAAATAGTCTTTTTTCGGAGGCTTTCCTTTCCTAAAGGATAATGCAGGTTTTTAACTGAATTTTCCTTCGTTTATTGTTGTGTGTATGAGAAAGAGTGGTAGAGAAAGTCATAGAGATAGATTTATCAAATCATTTGATTACCTATAGCAGGAATAATTTAACAAGAATAATTTTTTTGTGTGTAGCAGAACATAAAAAATAAAGTGTAAGCAGTGTCCTAGACTCTCTGAATATTTTGTCCCATTATATTCATAAGCAATTCAAAATATATTCCATTCTAATTTTCTCACGAATTGTCGGATTTTTTAATTTTTGTTTCCTATAATGTTCAAACTAAGGCTCTGTATTAACTTTTATCGCCTTCTCTCCATTCTCGCTTTTCTAAGCAGAGTTTCACACTAATATTGACAGTTTATTGTTCGAGGACAGTTTTTGTTTTCTTTCGTTTCATAATGCACTTTATAACAAAAATGACAAAAAATTAAGGTTTCTTATAAAAAAGGCATGATTAATCTTACAAAATTAAAAAAAAGAACAATAAGAATTTTCGCCATCAAAAGAATGAGAAATTAAATAACAAATTCAAACGCCTGTTTTACTGTTTCTTGAGTTGTACGCTATATATTGAAATTATGCTTATTGAGCAAGGTATCATCAAGAGGAGAGCTCTATAAAAAACAAACAGATCTAAAAATAAATTTCGTTGCGCTATTTAATAAATCATATGCTTTCTTAAAGGTAGTACGTTAGAAATAGGCAAGATTTTTGTACATGGATGATAATGACAAAAAAATAAAATAAAATGGCTCTGTATTTGATATTAAGGATTAATAAATTATACAAGAATAATAAATTATAAAGCAACAGTAAGTAATAAGAGCATTGGAAAGTAAGAAAGACTTACAAAAAGACTCAGGAGGTTTAAACTGTTAGCCACCCATTCGTATGGTTTCACTGGAACAGCCCAGCATCTATTGCGGAAAAAAAACACATTATTGATTTGGATTCCGATGCGATAACAAATAAATACTAATTTTTTAGTCAGAGAAATTTATACTTTCAAAACCAAATATATATTGTGATTTATGTGAAGATAACAATGAATTTTTGAAGAATCATAATGTTAATACATTTTATTTTTGATTTTGTAATCAATAGTTATTTTCCTATCAGACAAAGAGTGAAACCGTTTCTTTGCATTAAAGATTGTTTCCCTTGCAGAGGATATACATAGAGCCAGAGCTTCATGCAAAAATATAATTCAAATATTCAAGTAATTCATAATTATAATACTAATAGCAACTTATATTACTATCATTGAAGTACGTAAAATACTAGAAACAAATA
>BGPR01054771.1:0-10147 GCA_013235015.1 Araneus ventricosus
TTTAAAATACGTAAAGGAAAATAAAAATGATACAAAACAAAGTTTATACCTTTTTTTATTTAAGAAAAAAATATAAACCTACCTGTTGCATTAAGAAACTGAATTACTTTATTTTGAATTGCACATAAATTTATTTCTTATGAAATCAAATCAGTGATGTATTTCATACTTTGCTGGTTTGGCATTGTATATAATACCTAAGAAATATGTGAAATATTAATCATTTCATACTTTGCCTAAAATTGCCTAGGCATTCTTTAACTCCTGATTTCAAACTTTATGCCTATCTATATCCCCAGGCTAGTTAGCCACTTTGGTTGTTGAAATTTCAAATAAGGATCGTCTTTTTCAAGTTTGGTTAATTATTAGTGACAATAGTTTTACATTGTGTTCTTTTGTATCTTGAGTGTATGATTAATAGGTATGGTAATTAATCCTAATAATTATGTATATATTGCACATTTGTGTAAATTAATATTTGATGTTTTTATTTACTATATATATATATATTTAATTGCACCTTTTAAAATAAAATTTACTGTAACTAACTTGTACTGCTTTAGTCAGTTGGCAGGTTCCAGTGAGATTTGCAAGCCTCTTTAAAATGTGGAAGCTATTTCTTATTTATTACATTCCAAATTAAGGATATTCCCTGTTTAGAAGTTATAAAAAGTCTAGTCTCTAATTGAGTGCATTCTCTTTGTAATTTAATGTTTGCTGTTGGTACGCACAATTTTATTCTCAGCATTCCAAAATTTTCATTGCCTGAAATCATCTAAGTCTTCATTCAGAAAATGTTTTGTTAAATATCTTTTAATTTTAAACATCGTGTGAATATTGCAATGAAAGACTTTTAATCCATAAGTGTAATTCTCTTCAAAAATTTCTACAACATCTTTATATGTAGAATAGTTTTAATTTGATTATTGAATTTCGGCGAACATTTTCTGAAATGTATGTTCAGTTTGAGAAGAACCTATTACATTGCAGTAATTGACTTTAACCTCTTCTGAAGGAGGAATTTCTAAATTTTGTTTCAAAAACAAAATGGTTTCATTTGTTCTGAAAGAATATTTGCATTCTATGAAAATGTATAATTTGGGTTTTTAATTATGAAAAGAATTTAAATATGCCCACTCGGATCATAAAAGTATCTTGAAATATGTGAATTGTGGTGTATGTCCAAATATTGTTCTTTATTTCCATTTTTTTCTTTTTTTGTTTCTTAGGATCCATCTTTCAAAACACATCAGTATGTAGCATGCTGTCATTATTCCACAATCTTTAGTCATCAAAGGTCATCTCATAGAAAATCGAACCTGTATGCCACTATAAAATATACCAGTCCTGTCTCTTTTATGTCTACAAACCTTGATGAAAGCCAATATCATGTAAGTATTCTGCTATTAAAATCTTTTGTAAATATGCAATGTATAGAGGAATGATAAGGATATTGTAATAATGTAAATTGTTACTATTGTTTTTATATTGTAATAACTAGCTGTTACCTGTGACTTCGTGCTTGAGGAATTCAAATTATTATATTTTTTTATTCACAAATGTAAGTGTTTGCATGTTGAAAGTTCTGACGGTTGATAATAATTGGACTACTTGCATGAGTGTACTTGTCTGCTGATATAGGTAATTTGTTTATCTGTTCTAACACACTTTTGTGTACTATGTTTTTTGTTTTACTTCTTTTGCTAGAATATAGAGATTTTGTGGACTGGACACATACTTAAACATGCTACATATAGTTGTGCTACTTGCCCATGTGAAAAATATGGTTTTTACTAATGAACGCCTACCACTTTGAGTGTCTGGCCTTAAACTTTGTTAATTTCCATCCCAAATGCTATTTTTAAAGTGAATTGTAACCTTTTGAACTATAATGGTTAATCCGTTCGTATTATAGGAATGCATGGGACTAAAACACTCTCGCCTTTCACTGTACCGTCATAACAGTAGCTTGTGCATTATGTTTGGACCTAGGTGTGCAATTTATAACTGTGTGTCATTGCACAGTCTCAGTGCATCAAGATTAAGTGTCAATAGTTCAGACACCCCGACTTTCAATCTCGGCTTATGAGAAGGTACCTCTCATAAGCTCTCTTAAGAGTTATGGAACTCTGCAGAATATGAGATTACTTGTTAATTGTCCATTACCATATTTATCGATAGATATTCTATTATACCTCCCTCCATTTGTGACATATTGGTTTATCTGTTCTACAGTTTCAGTAGCCTGTGTCAAAATTACCCTTTCATACAACCATTCTCTATTCCCTATATTAACTTGCAGTTCTGGATAAATTTTTCCTATCAGCTCCTCTGTGCTCTGAACAATTTTGCAAAATTCCCCATTCAATGTAATCATACCGTTTGATAGGACTGTGCAGATTTTCGATGCATCGGAAAATATTGATGTTACGCAATCATCACCGTTCCGATGTTTATATTGTCGTTTTTTTTCGAAGCATCGGAAATTCCGATTTACCCACGATGTGTACGATGTTTCCCGATGCATCATAGACATCGATGTCCACAAGCGCCTCGAACAGCATTGTTCCCGATCGTGCATTGATGACCGCAAGCGTGCAGCATTTTCCCGATCATCAGTGATTACCATGGCGTATCTTTCCCCGTGCTTCTTCCATCGTGACTCATCAAGCAGAGACATTCGTTGCGAAGTGTGGATCGTTGTGCTGACACGATGAATCCCGATGTGACTGCGAATGAAAACGATGAAAATAACTCGAGAATTGAGGAAGTGAAGTGTTTTGTCTGTTGTAGAATCTCTCAGTCATCGAAACGTGCATTACTTCGTGTGCCCTCATGCTTTCTTCTAATCGTTTAAATTCTCTGATGTTGTTTTAAGTTCAAGGGTATAATCATCAATCTTGCCGTTCATCGTTTGTTTGGTTGAAGAGAAAATCGTATTAATTGTTTTTAATATACAATTTATTGTTGATAACTAGACAAATTTATAGTATTTTTTGACACTTTATTTGTTAGGTAACTAAGGATTAAATTTATTATAAGCATATAAATACCTTAATCAACCACTCAAAAGTGTAAGAATGCAAAATTAGGCAATAGTAAGTGCGAAACATCGCGATGTTCGAGTGGCGATACATCGCGATGCTAAAACTTTAACATCGCCCAGTCCTACCGTTTGAATCTGTTTTAAACCGACCTTCACCATTTTTCAAAAGAGTAGCTGCATGCTGTCCTGATTCAGTGTTGTTGAACTCTCATATTCATAGTGAGATTAAAATTTTTGACATGCATGTCATTTGGCATGTACATTTTTAGACATTGGGAGCATGCTCCCATAACAAAGAAACCTTTAAACATGCATTTATTTTATCTGCATGTGTGCTCTTGGTTATTACACTGTCTAAAGTCACCTGCCATCAATACCCCTATCCCTCCCATAATACTTTGATTGTTATCAATATCTTTTATAGTTCGATTTAACTCTTCAACTGCCCTTTTGTGCATTCATCGCAAACCAATAGCTTACAATGCTGCAACATTTTATAGCACTCACTATTTTTAATAAAGTTAAGAGCTAGTGTTTCTTAATGGACAAGATTCAATGGCTCCTTAAGTACTGAATGCGCAATCCACCTATCATCAAGTTATGTCAAGGCTATTTCGGAGGAGGCCACTGCAATATCAACTTTTTTTTCTCTCCGAATTTTACCAAGAGTAGATTGAGAAGGAAAGTCTTCTCATTACCGTAAGGAGCATCCAGGAAAAAACAAACCACCTTCACCACTTTCAGTCTGTTGCAAAACATTATCAAAAACAGTTTTTTGTTCCGAGTTCAACCGGTGAATGAACTCATTTAGTCGCTGTCACAGTTCATCATCGTAGTCCAGTTCCCACATTATGTCATTACTAACTTCATCTGTCCTACACGATCTACGCATTCCAAAGCTCGATAAATCCTTTCCGGTTTATTGTGATCACTTGGTCTTTTACCTTAGTTAGTGCTTTGTTGAAATAAAATCATTGTACTCAGTGTTTTCATTAGTATTTCAGGGATCGTGTATCATGTTTTTAACAATAATACCGTGTAATTCCTTATCACTGCTTGGATCAGGTAATTATTGATTTTAACCAAAGCAATAAATGGATGTGCGGCAAGCAGCGCTTCTGCCATTCAATAGAATACATAAAACACAACATATCTCCGTATATTTTCCCTTTAATTATAGCTAACATTGGTTTTTTTAACTTTTAATCTAAAATCTCTTGCAACTATACCATGTCAATCAATAGATTTCTGTCCTGGAATCAATTCATCGACAATTTCTTGAATAAAATTTGATAAGAAAAGATACAAATATAAATTACTAAAATTAAATAGACTGCAAACTCAGAAAACTCACATCAAGCGTTCGAGTTGAGTTATTTCAGGAAAACCATCAACCACAAATTAATTATTTATTTTCTTAGCTGTATCACATAATCGTGGTTTTTTGATGATCACATGATGATAAATTTTAAAGTTAAATTATTTCACATGATTGATTGATTCTTTGTGATCACGTGATGATTGATTTCAAAAATAAGTTGTTGCACTTGTTTACGCTTTTCTTAAGGATCATGTGATGGTTGATTTAAATATAAAGTAGTAATCTCCATCAGACCACTGAGTCAGTATGCCTTTCTTTGTTAATTATTTAATTGATCTTCGCAGTCAAAACTATTGAATTTAAGATGATGTCACATATCCTATGTCCATTCCTGGGTTTCAAACTACCACCCTGCCAATTTTCATTTAAATCGATTTAGTAGTTTGGCCGTGAAAGTGTAACAAACAGACAGATACACTTTCGCATTTATTATATTAAGGATGTACAACTTTAAGATCATGAACATAACCACAGCTGTAATTAGACTATCTTTTCTTTCTCTTGTTCTCTTTTGCTACATATATCTGCATAATTTTTCAAATAACTTTCTTACCAATTTTATTCTTGTATATCAATTTTGAATCATAGTTTTTGAATGCTCTATGGGTCATTCCATGTCAAATCAACCAAAAAAAATAAGATTTGACACCCATGGTCACCAATTTTGATTAAACTTGGCATGTTTGTTCCTTTTATGTATTTAAGTAAGGGTTCAAAATATTTTTGCTGAATCCATACTTCGTTCAGTTATTGCTGGGGAAACTATTAAAACTAGAAAGAATAATAAATGCATGCATTTGTAGGAAATTTCAAGCTCTTTAATTTGTTGTATCTATTAGTTTTGAGATATTCAAAGAAAACTTTAAAAAAAGGGGCTAAAAAAAGTAGTTGCTGAAATCAAGATTTCTAAACAAACTGCGAATATATCTCGAAACTATTAAAGAAATAAGAACAATAAACGCATGTATTTGTAATTTACCCTCTTAAATTTGTTAAATCAATTTTAATTTGAAAACTGAATAGTTTTCGAGATAGTCAAGAAAAAACTAAAAAAAAAGGGAGGGGATGAAATTCAAGATGGCAGTGCAAGCTCTGGCCTCAGGACCGGGAACCTTGCAATGTTCAGCAAGCCTCTCATGAACATGTGTACCAATTTTTCAAAACTATCACGATTTAATGTTTCTTTTCAAACCCACATAGTTGGCTGAGGACTATCAACTATGATTTTACTAAATTCATCCGTTTGAGACCAATTATCATAACAATTATTAAAGCTAAAAAGAAAAAATAAAAGCATGCATTTGCTTGAGGGAATTGTACACTCTTTAATTTGTTATATCAATTGTAATTTGAAAACTGAATAGTTTGAGATGATCAAAAACTAAAAAGAGGATGAAATATGAGGATAGTGGGCAAACCCCCCCCCCCCCTTCAGGATGGGGCCTTTTTTAGAAAGCGCTCATTGGGCCATACGAAAATATGTAACAATTTTAAAACTATATGATTTAATGCTTTTCCACTCTCATTTGAGCCGTTGACTGGACTATAAAGATTGGCATCTTAATGTGTGCGACACCCTGGATCTATCACACCTGGATTCCTTCCTTCCAGATTCTTCCCTTACATGGGTTTTCATTCTTGATGCATCGATAAACAAAAGCTTTATGACTATGTAGCTGATTTATGGCGTTATAGCGTCTGAGGTTTGAAGGAAGAATGTTTTTTTGCATTCTTAAGAAAAAATTAAGCACTTTTAAGCACCTGTTTTCAAAATTAAGCACTTTTAAGGTGCTTAAAATGGTTTTTCAAATTTAAGCACTTTTCATGGCCTTCATACCTGAATAAGTTTAATTCTAAATGCAAGGGCAAAATAACTTAAATTTCTAGTAATATGGAATGTTATCACGACCCATTCATACATTATGAAAAATTGGCCTTTATATAATTTCTAACTTTTAGTGAAAAAATGTTCATTTCTTGCTATATCATCTCAAGAGTATAAATTAATACATCTGTTCATATTCAAGTATAATCAAACGCATAATAATGGATGTTTATCTCACTTTATAGAATTTCATTTTGACTGAAGTTATTATTGTATTTCATAAAATTCTGCCCTTCTCACAAAATCTAAATATCTTTATTAGAAATAACCTAAAATAGACAGCATAATTTTCCTTCCAAAATTTACAATAAGGGGAATTTTTTCACATTTTCTTAAAATCTTAATTGAATTATTTTATTCTTTATATCTCTCTAATAAAATACATTATAATGCATCAAATAAAATTTCACTATTTTCAATACTCATTGCACGCTACCTCCATAATGGTTCTCTTTATACATTTATGATCAATGAAGAACATTTACAAGATTTCCCAAGCGGTATTGTTGGGGATGCTTGCAAGACAAACTCACAACAGAAGTTTCACTATTTTCGAAATAAACTTTCTTTGCTTTTCATTAATGCATTATAAATTAAAATAAAATCTTTAATGCAAGAATCCTTTTTTAGGAATTTTTTAATAAACAACAATAGTTACTCAGCAAAATATATCACTGGCAGGTATTAAAGAAATATCAAATTTATAGCAAAACAGACCTCATCAAAATGTAAAAATAATAATAGGGAGGTCGATCCATGTCAAATTTCAACCCACCGCGTACCCATGGTCTGGTGAAGTGAAACTTGGCATGTTTGTTCCTTTTATGTATTTAAGTAGAGGGTTCAAATATTTTTGCTGAATCTCAAATGGTTTTAGGATTTGTATTTGTTAAAATTTATCAAAATTTCACGTTTTTTTATCAATTAGGCCTAACAAGCGCAATTGGTTTCTTTCACTTAAATAAGTTATCTTCCTTATTTACCAACCAATGTAGATGAAAATATTTTATGGTATACTTTAATGTATGAGTCAGCAATGAAACAAAGCAAGTATTTATACATGGCCAGGAAAAAATCCTGAAATATTATTTGAAAATTTTGGAAATGAAATATGAGTTTTCACATAAAAAGGATTAACATCAAAGTGAAAAGATAAATCAAAAAATCTTTTTTCATTTATTATTCTAAAAGATATGTCTACCACATGCAAAAAATAAAATTAATGGTTTTTAAGTCCTTCATTATTTTTTACTGACTTCAAAATTAGAAATCACTTGACTCATTCATCACAAATGAAAAAAGAGCATTAAAATTTTAAAAAAAAGTATATAAATTTGGTGGTGCATAATTGTGGTAATAAGTAGATTTATTAATTCCTAGACCTGTTCAATATATAAATGTTATAATTTAATTTAATTTTCAACATAAAAACTATTTCTAAACTCTAGTCAACTCAAAATTGAGTAAATTGCTATTTCATGGAATCTTATTATAGGCAATCAAAACATTCAATCTATAACAAGACCAGGGTTTAACAACTAAGTGTGTGCAATTTTGTAGCACATAATATTATTTTGCAAAGAATCTATTGTTACAATAATTTGTTTAATGTTTTGGAAAAATGGAAAAGTGCAGTGTGGGGAGGGGATTACTAAGTGATTATCATTTGTTAATTTAATTCGACACCATACAAACTATTGGAAACTAGCAAATTTGTTTATTCTTTTAAAATTGAATAGAGAATCAAGTTATAAGTTAAAACTATCATATTACAAGAGGTGAAACAAGTTTTTCTTTGATTACATCCTTTTAGTGAAGCATGACTGGATGAATAGTGCATGAATCTGAGGTCCACCTTGAGCCTCTTATTATTATGAAAGCATATTTCCACAAAATCCATTACTTATAATGAGTGTGAACATCATCTTGTTTATCTTTCTCTAATTTACCAATGAACTCACCCAATGACTTGAGTACTGCATCATTTCAGTTCAATCACTTGAAATCTGTACTCAACAAGCGTCTTCCTCAATCATAGTCATCTTAATTTTGTCTAAAATTGGACAGGTTATTTTTTTGATGGGCACTTGTCACATGCCTCAACATACATTCTCTACTCCTTCTACAAACAGTTTATAATATAAGTTCTGCTTTTTAAATCAATAAAATAACATTTTTGATGTATTGTAGATACACACACATCAAGTATGTTACCAATGGCTCTAGCCGAAAACACACCCTTGGTCTCAAAGAACAAAATTTTGAAGACATATTTTCTAACTAAATTGGTATTATTTAAAATTTAGTATAATACTAGATAAAATCAAATAATTTTTTTCTAGTATAATTTTTCTATACTCATCATATCTTCATCTAACAAATTCAAGACTTTTCATCAATTTTGATACAACTGTTTTTTTTAATTCAATAGTTCAGGACTCAACTTCTGTTTCCCAACGGCTACAAGATCAGTTTACAAACAGAATAATCAGATATGTTGAAAGTCTCTTATATTTCTTCTAGACCACTTGGTAAACCCAGGAGATTATCAGCATTTAGATCTGTTTTTTTTTCTTAGTTCATTTTTTTTTTTCACTATAAATATGATCTTGTACCCAGATTTTGAGTTTTTTTTAATCACAATTTTTTTTTTTCTCAAGTCAGTTTTTCTCTATCAAGCAAATTCAAGTACAGTTTAATTTTTTCTTTGCATTTTATGGCGACTTTTTTTGAATTTTCTTTACTGTAGATGATCTGGTATGTTCACAAGGTCATACCATTTCATTGGAAGCATAATTTCATGAATGAAAAATTATGAACTGCATCATTCATTTATTTTTTCACAGCAATAGGTGACAATCACATCATGAACTTCATCTTGGTATTTAAGTTATTTTCATCATTACTCTCATCAATTTTTTCGATTTTAAATATCTTGTTCACCATCTCCTTTCGTAACTTGATTGTGTTCTCAATTTAAAAGAATCAAATCAGTTTCAACAGGTTTTCAATAGTTTTGTATGGTGTCGACTAAATTCAATAAATGATAATCATTTAGTAACAACTTACTGCAATTCTCATTTTTCCAAAACATTTAAAAAAATTCATTATGTAGATTCTTTGCAAAATAATATTATGTACTAAGCAAAACCGCGCAGTTGTTAACTTGGTCTTGTTATAGATTGAATGCTTTTGATTGCCTATAATAAAATTCCATGACATAATTTACTCACAGGTTATCTGGTTTAGAAAGTTTTTAGGTTAAATTAGAATTATAACATTTATATATTGAACAGATGCTTAGAATTAATAAATCTACTCTATTGCATTAAATTGTACCACCAAATTTGTCTAATTTTTTTAAAAATATTTTAATGCTCTTTTTCATTTGTGATGAATAAGTCAAATGATTTCCTATTTTTGAAGTCAGTAAAAATAATGGTTTAAAAACCATTAATTTTGGCCTTTTTGCGTAATGGTAAAGCATATCTTTTAAGGGAATAATAAATGAAAAAAAAGATTTTTTGATTATCTTTCACTTTTGATGATAATCAGCACATGTGAAACTCCACTATTCATTTCAAAATTTTTCAAAATAATATTTCAGGATTTTCCTGTGCATGTATAAATATGTTCTGGTTTTCATTTATTTTGCAATTCCTTATACATTAAAGTATACTCATAAATATTTTTTCATCTACGAAATGGTTGGTAAATAAGGAGAAGATAACTTATTTTCTATGAAGAACCAATTATTGTTTGCTAGAGCCTAGTGATAAAAAACGTGAGAATTTTGATAAATTTTTAACAGGCTGCAAATCCTAAATATTTGAGA
>BGPR01054772.1:0-10147 GCA_013235015.1 Araneus ventricosus
CGCTGGAAGGTTAAAACATATTATGAAATTAGCGTTCGATGGTGTTTTCTTGTTTGCACACGGATCAAAAGGGGTTGTTGTGAAGTCAAAATCTGTGCAAAAGAGCTGGGATGATGATCATTCGGGTTAAAATGCGAGTAATGATGATGTCCTTGCGTATATTTTTCAACCAATGTGCAAGTGTAACATGGAGGGAAGATCTCCCATGATTTCTAGATATTTGCTATTTCGAAATTTTTCAATCGGTTTTTAATAGAAAAATTACTATAGTATAAACAAATATCTTCCAAATTTAAATTGAATTGATAATAATTTGTCAGGAACTCTTTAAAATTGTTTCCATTATTTTTACAAAAACACTTTTTATTACGTTGTTATCGGAATAGTAATAATCAACTTCTAAGCATTTAATGAGTTTATTGTTTTTTATTACTGCCATATTAGCATAAAATAGTATGGATTTTCACATTGCTTAAAACCCAAGAATATATTATTTTATTAACCCTCAAGTGGGCGCGTGTGCAGGAGATACTTTATACCACAGTATACCCCCGAACTCGGAGCCAGGACGGCTCCCTGCCGGTTGTGTAGGTATATGTGGACCTTTATTGAGGCTCAATAAATAAATACAAACTTATTTAGATAGTACATGACTTTTGCATCTTCATGGCAGAGTCGAAGATGTGTATTGTTTTATATCAAGTTGTTTAACATTTTGTAAAACGCTTAATAGGAACAAGTAACACAGAATACTGTGCAACTTGATCAATCATTCTAGTGCAAATTGTGGTTTTCAGACAAGATGTCTCAAATGTGGTGAGGACCACAGGACGAATCAATGTCTGATCACGACCCCCAGGAAAACCATAAGTGGTATAAATTGCGGAGTAACTGGTCATATTGCCTCATGGAGAGGCTGCCCAATATTTCCAAAAAACAAGACAACGAAAACCCAAGGGGATAACTACAGAAAGGCGCAAAGAGATTTCCTAGCTTCTCAATACAAGAGACAAGAAAATATATCCTACTCAATGCAAACACAAAAGTTAATACCCCGGCCGGTCGAACCCAACTCCCTTCAGGAAAGCAAATTGACCAACTGTCTGGTAGTCGTGAGATAGATTATGAAAAAGAATTTTTAGGCTTCTTAGGAGTTAAAATTATGCACGATACTCTGAAAAGTATACCTAATTTAATTAAGACAGTAGCAGATCTCCCGAAGTTAGAAAAAACTGGAGATACGTCAATCATTTAATAAAAGCTTTAGGCGCAGTAGCAAATTCAGTCAATAATGTTCAATAGTGCGAACAGAACTCAGCAACCATTTTAGATCTTGCAGTAATAAAAGACTTCATTCTCCCCTTTTCGATTATTTCCCTTCCAGAACTTTATTCCGACCACAACCCAGTCAAATTAACATTTCAACTAAAATTTACGAAATTGCATAATAGTGTGGGTACGCATACGGACTGGACGAAATTCCAAAATTACCTAAATAAAATTGATTATAGGCCCTTAAAATAAATAGCAATACGGATATTGATGTTGCATTGGAAAAATTTACCAAAAATCTACAAAACGCGCAAAGATTCACGACTAAAACGATCAAAAAATCAACTGCAACATATATCCAAGCGAATATTAAATATTTGATTAAAACGCGCAACAGAACGAAAAAAGCCTAGCAAACACTAAGGAACCCATTAATTAAAACGGAATTGAACAGAATTGAGAAATTACTCAAAAAGTTAGATAAGAATAATAGAGAAAAAAATCAGAAAAGCAAAGATAATGCGTAAGAAAGCACAGAAAATCCCAGCACTACTGGGAGAAAATGGATTTGCATATTCAGACTCTTTCAAGACGGAAACTATTGCCCTAAGTCTAGAGAAACAATTCTCATTAAACGACCTGTCTCACAGAGAGTCGGAAAAGGAGGTAAAAAAATCTACAGAAAATTTCTCCTCCTCCCCCACTCACCGATAACCAAATTTATAATAAAAATAATATTAAATCAAGCCCTCTGAGGTAATCAAAGCCATTAAAAAATTTAATATTAAAAAAGCACGCGGTTTTGACTGCATCACCAACAAAATGCTGAGAAATCTTTAAGTATGAACCTTATTTGTTTTTTAAGTCGTTTAACGTGTTAAGATTAACAGATTCGATATTAGCTCTTAATCTGTGCAAAATCGGAAGTCGAACCTATCGGGCGAACATGAAATTGTAGCTCTTCCATTTGACTACGGCATACATGGTATGCAGGGGTGTAGTGGAGCCAGAACGCACCGGAAGACTGTTCCGGCACTGCTTGTCTTCACATAAATAAATATAAAAAAAATTGTGAAAACGTCCTTAAAAGACGTGAATTTTTTCACTCGGGTTAGAGCATTCCGGCACTGCTTATTCTGCAACCACATCACTGAGAGTATTTGTTTTCTACTATCTCACAAACCTGTCTATTTATTCCTTACTTCAACAGTGATGGAATGACAAACCCCAAATCACCTTCTCTGATTCATTCACATATTTTATTCTTCGAATTATAATCGCTAAGTAACTTTCACAATTCCTTTAGTTTTGTAAAAGGTTACAAAACATTACATGAAATTTTCCTCTATACCCTGAATCAATTTAAGCTGTTTGAGTTTTTCAGGAAAGCAATGTGTCCTTTCGGCTATCTAAGGATATTCTTATTTCTATAGTTTTTCTTTCGGCGTTTATATACCAAAAATTCTTCAGCATTTTTTTTTATGAAACTGCTTTCAAACGAAGATTTTTTTTAATGAATGTATCAATTTTCTTTTTTCTCGTTCTGAAAAGTATGCCTATTGTTTACTGCTCTTAAAATGGAGAGAAATTTTCACTCAATTCTGTTGCAACTTTACCTTCAAAAAACGAACTAAATACTTTGCAATTATGATGATCGTAAAATATAAAATTCAATAATGATTTCATCTATTATTTTCCAAATTTTTCAGCATATGGTCATAAAATAATAATTAACTTGATATCATTATACACTCAACAAATGAATAGAAAGCAAGGAATGCATCCAAATGAAAGACTAAAATCTAGGTAAGATGTAGGAAAATTCGCAGTTCTGGAAATTTCGTCTTGTGGTGTTGAAAGAAATTTATAAGGCGCAAATAATTTAGTAAATTGAAGCCAAGAAAGTTTATCATCTGATGACAGAATCACATATTTTCCTGCTTACTTTAAAACGTCGTAAAGGATTTTTGTCTTTTGTTACATTAATTGAATGATGATACCTAAATCTAAATGCTTTTTCTGTAACAGAAACTACGCAGTGTTTTATCGTTAAATAAACTTCATATATACATCACTGTCACATCATTACAACATAAATTATCTATTTCACGGCCAAATATTTAAAAGAATTGAAGTTATGATACCGTTTGAAATTTGGCGTCTTCTATATTCTACATAATTATATCATTTTGAGAATTTCTTAATGTGCTAATAAAGTCTTTTGTTTGTAAATTTATAATGTATAGAAAAGTTGTTTTAAACATTCCAGAAGATCATACGTAATGTATAGTGACCAACGAATAATTTTATCAACATTTTTTTCCGTTTCTGGGAATCTATTTAAGAATCAGCCAAGATAAAAAAGATAATTTTGTTAGTAAAACAAATCGTTATAATCTGAAATGGATGTTAATCTAAAATTTGCAACATGAAAAATTAATAAATATCATCATTTCATAAAATAATTTTGATATTTTTTTCAGGTGATTTCTCAGTTCAGCTCGGCTCCTTAACATTCCAATTGGGATTAAGAATCAATTTACGATTCCGAAAATAAAATTTTAAATCCTGAATTTAAAATATAAAAACTAATGAATCTGAATATTAGAAAAAATTAGACTTAATGAGAAAAGTTGATTTTAACTTTTTTCTGTTACTAAACAGTTATTTCATTGCTTAAGAACATGAAGATTTAGGATAAAAATCAGGAACTGGTTATTTTAACACACCAAAGCTAAATTTCATAATATGTTTTAACCTTCCATCGGGTGAGAGTAAGCAGGAGATACTTATACCGCGCATCGTATTACATATTTATAATGTGTTGTTGACAAAAATAAATGCTGAAAATTTTATTTATGTAATTGTTATTTATTAGCTGTTTACGAATCAAAGATCATATACACATAAAATTGCACTTAATATAGAAAACAACGATAAAAGTATGAACTACGATGCACAATATAAGTATCTCCTGCAAAAGTGCGCCAGGCGGAAGTTAAATAAGTTATATATACAGATTTCTTAAATATTGTACGAATTTTGACAATATTATGGCATATTGTTATTAATTAAATATAACTTGAACATATGTCATTACTTTACCCATGTATAACAAATATTGAATTAATAGTTTCCATATCTGAAGCAGTTTTCTAATATGTAACACACTGTAGACAAATAACAGGTTTCGTATTTCTCTTAGTTACGAAGTCGGTTATTAACCCATTAACTGGTTTGTCCATAAGTGCATCGAATTATCGCAATTTTAAATTTAAACGAAAACGGTCATTCACAGATGTTACAATTAAATACAAAAATTATTTGGAATACATAAACATTTCAACTTTTCCTTTAGATTGTCAGCTGAATTGAAATGAAAACGCATGCCAAAAATAGAAGGTGTCATCTAATTAAACAGTTGAAAAAACAAAACAGCTGAGGGGTTTAAATGCAGTAGATTGTTGCAGTGGAGGAAAAAATCAGCTAATTTCTTGAAGATTAGGCTTCAGCAAAAAGATATCCAGATACACAACAATTAAATATAAATTTAAAACTCTTTATTATAACAAATATAAGAGAAATTCAGCATGTAATGGAACTCTCCCATGTATGTTTAGAGTTATTATTAATTTAATATTGGACATTATTGTTAAAATAAAATTATCGGTTGGTATCTACAAGTTGGAACACACCGATTTCATCGCCAATCTGGTTACCTGAGGAATCGAGCATATTAGTTCCATTGGCAACCCATCGGCTAGATTGCTTACGTCATGGCAAGCGTTTTGCGTGATTTGAGTTGTTTACACATTACGCGGATTTTTATATAACTTAAAATATTTAATTAAATAATAAAATGTATTTTAATTAGTATGATTTCAATTAGTAAATAAATGACAAATTGAACTTGGGTTTATTTAGTGATTATATATTTTTCCGATCATATAATTGAGAGATTTTTTCTTTGCTTTGTAATAAAAATCGTTTGCATGGAATTTTTGAAGTTGTACTTGTTTTGAACGCTACTAAGGGTAAATGTTCTGCTGCTCCATTGGAGTAATTAAAAGAAGCTGATTCCGTACATTCACTAAGCTAGCGAAGCTACTAGGATCCCACTTTGCTGAAAGCGAAGCCGCTGATGTTTTTTTAAGTTAAAAAAATTTGCCCGGTGCCCACTTCAGATGCCGCAGGCATCGCGAGCGCTATTTTTCCTTCCTCATTAGAATAATTAAAAGTAACAGATTCCGTACATTCAATGAGCTAGGAAAGCTAGTAGTTCAGTTGAAATTCTACATTTAAAACAGGAGATAGTGCAACGACAAACAACAAACGCAATGGATTCGAGAAAAGATTAAACGATTAACTTTTAACTGTGACCGATGCACGTTTGTTTACCATCTTGCTTTGGCGACTTGGCGCGATGGCGCCGTTTTACTAAGAGTGTGTTCCAACTTGTAGATTTCAACCAAATTATCTAATGTAGCAAATACTTCTATGGTGTCTTAGTTAGTAATTACATACTTAAAAACGCGTAGAGCAAAATACTTTTCGTTTAAATATCAAATCCAGTGGAATTTCAGTGTTCCGTTCATTAAAAAAAGCAAAGAAATACAATGAAATGATACGAATAGGATACCATTACTTTTGGAAATGACATTTCGCATGTGCTCAAAACTTTTATAAAACATTCAAAAATACAATATATAAAATGTAAAAAAATAAAAATATAAAACGTGAAAATAACATTAATACATTCGCTCTTTGGAATTCCATTATTAGATGCAGCAGAAGTTTGGAAAAGTTTAACTAATTATCCATTTTCTTAAAGATTCGAATTAATGAAGTACTTAGACACACCAGAACTGTAAGTAAAAATATCAAAATACGTTATTGTTACATAAATATTACAAAAATATTCAATATGAATTCAATTTTGTGAATATAAGTGTTGTTTATGGGATATACGGTATGACAGATAAAATCATATTTTTCTTACGTAATAAATAGTTTTGCTATCTGATACATCATGCATTCAATAGATTATGAAGGAAAATATTTCCCCCTTTTAAAAATCGTATTCAGAGAAATTTTACCGCCATTCGTCTATCAGTTAAATGAAGTAAAATGATACAATTGGGATTTTAAACACATTTTGGGAAATGACATTTCTTATGTATTCAAAATATATCTAGGAAAGCAGAAACGTTTATCAAGAATATAAAAAAAATATTTAAAAATTTTAGAAATATTTTATTAGATAAGAAGCTCTTTATTTCTCTGACCTCGTAAAAATTAATTTAAATTTTTCAATTAAACGCTACAATTCGTCAAAAAATTTAAAATTAAATACTTAAAGTGTATAAAAATACGATCGAAATAAGAACTTTAGTTTTCGTCAGATAATAAAATTGCATTATAAAAATGAAAAGAATTTAAACACTTTTCGTTTGTTACATTACTTTCCGCCATGCTCTCTCTTGTAGTGCTCATTGAAATTAATTGGATTCGTGAAAGTCATACAAACCAATTTTCACTCGCAGGGCTTCTCTTCTGTGTGGGTCCGCAGATGACACGTAAGATGGTTTTTCTGTACGAATCTCTTACTACATATATGACAAGCGAAGGGCTTCTCTCCACTATGTGTCCGGAGATGAACCTCAAGATAATATTTCTCTGCGAATCCTTTCAGTTAACGGACATCGGCATTAAAAAGTTAAAAGTTGGCAGAGGGTTTTAAAGCATTTGAAAAGTTTTGTGTAAAATACAGATTTATAGTAAAAAACAAAAGCATATATACAGAAACACATAAAATGAAAACATGAAATTTTCGTCCAGTTTGATTCATCAGATGAAAAGTCATACTTCGATAGTTTGTCAGAAAATCTTCTTCGTCAAAGCAGTAAAAATTCACACAAAATTTATGAATTGTCAACTTTTACTTAAAATTATTAAAATTGAAAAATGTGTATGACAGTTTTTTTTTTATCTAGAGTAACGGTTCTATGAAACTCATGAAATGTATTGATTGACTTCACTGGTGCTTCTCTTTGTAATGTCTATTGCGATTATCGTTGCGGCTGAAAGTCTTGCCACAAACTCCGCATTTATAACGCTTTGCTCCTTCATGAGTCTGGGCATGTTTTGTAAGACTTCTTCGGTCAGAAAAGCTTTTTCCACAAATGTTACACGCATAGGGCTTGTCACCCGTGTGTGTTCTATAATGTATACCGAGATTTCCTTTAGTAGTAAACTCTTTTCCACAGATATCACACACAAAGGGCTTTTCACCCGTGTGTGTTCTATAATGTGTGACGAAATGTCCTTTTTCAGTAAATCCTTTTCCACAGATATCACACACAAAGGGCTTCTCACCCGTGTGTGTTCTATAATGTCTGCCGAAATCTCCTTTTCGAGTAAATCCTTTTCCACAGATATCACACACAAAGGTCTTCTCACCCGTGTGTGTTCGATAATGTGTGATAAAATTTCCCTTTGTAGTAAACTCTTTTAAGCAAATTCCACAAACAAAGGGCTTTTCGCCCGTGTGTGTCCGATAGTGGCGATCGAGAGTTATTTTCTGAGCAAATCCTTTTCCACAAATATTACACAGAAAGGGCTTTTCCTCTGTGTGTATTCTATAATGTGTGATAAAATTTCCCTTTGTAGTAAACTCTTTTCCACAGATATCACACACAAAGGGCTTATCGCCATTGTGTGTTCGATGATGACGGATAAGATCACTTTTCCGTTTAAACTTTTTAGGACAGAAATTGCAAGCATGTGGCTTTTTTTCGTCAGGTCTGAGTGAGTGGGGGCGGATTGCAGAAGGTCCTGAGATAGTACCTGCATCTTTCATGAGCTCGAGATGCTGCTTAACGGTGGCATCTTCATCCCCATTTCTGTTTGGAACATTTAAATCTGCTTCGGGCGAAATTCGGCGATCCGTCATATCTCTTGACACGTCAAACAAATTTTTGTTTAGTTCCTTATTCTCTAAGGACAGGGTATTATTTATAAAAGAGGTCGAAGCGTCAGAAATATTTTTGGAATTCGCAAATGTTTTCTGGGATGTGCCTTCTATGGATTCAGAAAAGATCTCTTTCCCACTATTTAAAGAACACCAGTTCCATTCATCTGGTAAACTTTCCCATTTTTCACTAGATTCTGCATGATACAATGTGGAAACTTTTGATCGACATTTATTTTGCTCATGAATATATCCGGTTGTACTGAATTTTGTCTTATCCGTCCTGAGAAAGCCACTTTCCGATACGGTGTCAGGTTCAAACCTTTCTGGCAAAGACTGAAAAGAGGCATTTTCCTTCGAATTAACATCAAGCTCTCGAACATTGAAGATTGAATTAAAAAGTAAAGCATCATGAGATATGTCATAGGGGGTGTTGTTGGGGGTGTCGGCAAACGAGGAGCAATAGTTTCTTCTCCTTGAAGCAGGCATTGGTGAGATTTGTTCATTATTTTCAGTAAGCAATGTACTCGTTTCATAAAATTCTTCATTGCCGTTTTGTTGAGCTGCGGCACAAATATCCTCATAATTCTCATTCGAATTTCCAGTATATTCTTCCTTTGTCTCATCATGCGTCGTTTCCATTTCTTCCGATTCTTCTATCTGCGGTATTGTATACACGGCGTCATTGTTCTTATAAACGAAACATGGATGCTTCTCGCCGTAATGCACTATAGTGTAGCACAGCTAGCACAGGAATCGATACATTGGCAAAAATTTAAGAGTAGTCAAAAGATAACAATAAAAAAATAGCTATAAGAATAAATTTAAGATTTGAGTCTCCTGCTTCAGTACTTTGCTGGAGGCGTTGTTGCTGATCAAGAATAAAATGCGCAGACGCTACTATGATTAAAATCGATTAAATCGATGAATAGATTTTGAACGAATTTGTTTTATAAATAACGTGCTAGAGCCTTTTCTCCTGGGATCGGCTTCTGCTGTGATATCCGCTATCTAGCATTGAAAGTAAACATTCGTTTTATGTAGTATTCAGTAATGTCTTTAGAATTTATTTTAATTTTTGCATCAATTGTTTTAGTTTACAAAATAAATAATAATTTATCGCTTTAGAATAGATTTTCGATACAATAGCTTTTTAATGAACTTTTTTCTCCTTATTACCCCCGCTGGGCCGAATTATTTTGGTTTGAGTGTATTTTCGACATTTATTTTTTCCAATTATTTACTTTCCTTTGCTTTCCATTAACTATTCTTTTAGTCGATGATTATTTGTTATCGGTAGCAAAATGTCTACTAGATTTGAAAAATAACTGCACTATCTGCAGTCATAAAAAATGCTTGTTTCCTTTGGTAAAATATTTTTCTCATTGGAAATTTCAAGATAGATGGAAATGTCAAAAAATGAGAGAAACTGACATCACTTGAGGGAAGCAAAGCTATCAGAAGAGCAATACAGAGAAACGTGAAAAATCTTTTCATGAGAATGGCAAAGTAATGCTAAGCTGATGAAGATAAGGTCTGGGTTTTTTTTCTAGATGGAAAAGTGGATTTGTTTTCCGTCACTAGCAATCAATCAGACCATCATACTTGTACGGACTGAAAAGAATAGAAGAACAAATTTGTCCACCCTCTAATGATCTCAAAAGAGACAGATTAATTCAACTGGGAAAGGGAAAGCCTAAACTTTTACTGGTTAAGGCAGCTATACCGCATGCTACAAAATGTTTATTGTTGAATCAGGAATGAATCAAGAATGGGCAGCATTTTGCAAATATCGTACCGTTCTTAACGCATTTCCGCTCATGTGCGAGCTCTGTTCTAAGACATTACTGATAGAATAGTAGTTCTTCCTTCTTAATTTATTAAAAGTTAACTGATGTTAAAATT
>BGPR01054773.1:0-10147 GCA_013235015.1 Araneus ventricosus
ACACATTCAAAGTCCAAAGAGGATTCCACTCACACACGTTCCAAGTCGATCAAACACACTACTCTGTGATCCGAGCACGCTCTATTTATAGTTTCCCCTACAGGTCGTGACGTCACATGGAATCATCTCGATAAATCCGGATCTCAGCCTCTAATAGAGATATCAAGAAAATTCTAGTATTTTTGAGATCCTACATTTTGTCGCCAAAGTCGAGAAATTTGTTGACAAAATGATCGCCAAGGGAGGGGTTCAATTGCTCCATTACTCCGGTATTTCCCCTGTAGAACTCTGTTCCCAACCTTAAGACTAACATTGCTGGGAAGCGGCTTTCCATGTTCGTAACAATATGTATGTCGCCTTGAAATTTTCCATCTACAAAGACCCATAATTTCATTCTCTGATGGAAGACTTTCAATTAGTTTCAAAATATAAATTTTGAATGTTATTTATTGTTCAAAGAAATCTCAATGTCGAAATAAATATAAATAGCAATGGTAAATAATGTCTCTCCTAGGTTGATAAGAACTAGTAATTTGGCCTGTCCTTGCGGACATACAAATTCTCTCTTAGGTTAAATAGTATCAAATAATTTTAAAATATAATTAGATAGATATTTAACATAATTAAATATATATATATACTCTTATCCATGCAAACGTATAAACTTTCGGTATGCTCGCAATCAATAAAATACAGATAAATTTAATATTTCACTTACTAATGAGGCATTAAACAAAAATAGTTTTTCCAACATCATAATGTTGCTTTAGGAAAGTATTTATCTTGAATATTATATCCAAAAACCGGTTTTAAAGTTGTTTTTTTTTTTTTTTTGCTTCTTCGTTTTTATTATTATTGTGAAATTCAACATTTTTGCTGATTCATTATTCTAATTAGCTAGTTATAAGAGCCAGGTAATGCATGTAGTGTCTTCAGGCCATATGATATTGGAATACTGAAATAATAAAACTGCTAATTAAAGAGTTTTCAGACGGGATTTCAGAGAAATATTACCTCTTATGGAAGATAATAAAAAACCTTTACGTGGGTTTTAATCATAATTACTTTTAGTATTCTAATTATAGTGAATTTTAAAGATCTAAAAAAATTTAAACAGTGTAATACTTATTACGTTGCTTTTTCGATGTCTCAAGTTGATTTTATACTTACTTTAACAAAACCATTTTAAATTTTATTTGTGAATAATTGAAAAGTCGATTTCGATAATTCCTGTTTAGTTGGTAAATTATGTGAATTGTTTAGCTTTTTAAATAAATTTGTAACTATAAGTTCCATATATTAATAATAATATTCTTTCTAAATTGCGAATTCTTTGCACAATTAATATTAATGCTTAGACAGCTATTCCCTAAATTTATTCATCTGTCTTGAAAACGGACATATTTTCTTCTTTCACATCTTTTTACGCATGAATAAATTAATCCAGTAAAAGCATTGCTTTAATTGTGAAGACGCAAACTGGGAAAAAACATGGTGCTCTATTTTATAAAATTTATTAGAATATATAAAATATGGAATTAATATCCATATATTTAATATGCTAATTAAATTATAAAATTTAATTAGTATATATACTTAAATATGTTAATTATTATATTACACTTATATAATTTCTAAATTTTATGTATATTTACTATCATTCTTATTCATTTGCATGTATAGTTGTTGGAATTCTCTAAATAGATTTTCAGCTTTATACTCTTTTAGGTATATTCCTTATAGGAAGTCTACCTATTGCAATGGTTCTCATAACACGACTTCCGGAAAATTTCTGCAGATCTTCACCGATCATGACCCCTAGAATCCAAAACCACAATTCGTTAAAAAGTTTATATTATATATATATACACACTATATGCCCAAAAGTATCCGGACACTTGCAGATTTTCACATTTTTTAGAATTTCTCCGGAATGGTTGAACTGACTGCCTTTAAATTTCGGACATGTAAAGAATAGACAATAACTCATATTTCACATTGAAGATTTGGTCCTCAGGGCAATTAGGAGACCGTCTACAAACTGATGAAAACAAACAAGTTTTTGACCCACCACGCTTCGCAGATTACTGATAACAAAATGAAACTTCTAGAAATGGTAATGTTTAATGTGCATAATATTCACAGGAATTTTCGTAATCTCAGCACAAATATTTGGGAAGATATAAAGGTTTTCTTTAAAAATCTCAAATTTTCCCACCTGTTTTTTTGCTTATAACATGCAGAGTTTCCTGTTATATTACACGAAACTTTTCGAAAAGATGACAATATATTAGAGGAGTATTTCGTAAAAATTTGGAAAAGAAACTTTGAATATTACAGGAATTATGAGCATTTTTAGTAAATAATATTTTACGGCGCATGCGCGAAACATAGTGTAATTTTTCTATCACAACTTTAAAGTCAGATATATAGGGCAAATTATATTAAAAATTCAGTACAATATCATTAGTATTCAGAAAGATATCGGCATTACAAGGAGCAGAATTTTAGCTCCTGTCGAAGAGAAGCTAAAAGATGAGGGGTTGTACACAAATTGATATTTTTGAAACTTATATCTTTAAATTGTTGTATTGAATTGTATAGTGGTTAGAATTTTCTGAATACCCATGAACACATCTAATATTTGTTACGAATAAAAAATATATATGTAGAATTATTAAAATATGTTAAGAAAAGAAATTAATTAAATAAAAAATCGTTTCTCCATAAAAGAAATATACTTAAAAATATCGTTTGGCCGTAAAATTGTAATATGTAACTTGTTAATAATCATGTAAATAATATAATTAAAGTAATATTTTTTTATTATTTATAGTGCCTAATTAGCTGGAATTTAAGTTACGCACGTAATTGATAAGTCTTCATGGGTATACAGAAAATTCTAACCACTATACAATTCAATATAACTATTTAAAGATATGTTAAAAAAATATCCATTTGTGTACAACCCCTCATCTTTTAGCTTCTCTGCGACAGGAGCTGAAATTCTGCTCGTTGTAATGCCGATATCTTTCTGAATACTAATTATATTGAACTGAATTTTTTTATATAAGTTGCCCTATATATCTGGCTTTAAAGTTGTGAAAGAAAAATTACACTATGTTTCACGCATGCGCTGTAAAACATTATTTATTAAAAATGCTCATAATTCCTGTAATTTGCAAACTTTCTTTTCCAAATTTTTACGAAATACTCCTCTAATATATTGTCATCTTTTCTAAAAGTTTCGTGTAATATAACAGAAAACTCTGCATGTTATAAGCAAAAAACAGGTGGGAAAATTTGAGACTTTTTAAGAAAACCTTTATATCTTCCCAAATATTTGTGCTGAGATTACGAAAATTCCTGTGAATATTATGCACATTAAACATTACCATTTCTAGAAGTTTCATTTCGTTATCAGTAATCTGCGAAGCGTGGTGGGTCAAATACGTTTTTGTTTTCATCAGTTTGCAGATGGTGCCCCAATTGCCCTCAGGACCGAATCTCCAATGTAAAATGTGAGTTATTGTCTATTCTTTATATGCCCGAAGTTTAAAGGTAGTCAGTTAAACCATTCCGGAGAAATTCAAAAAAATGTGAAAATCTGCAAGTGTCCGGATACTTTTGGGCATATAGTGTATATGGGGGATGGTTTGTACAGTAAAATTAATTTAACCTGGCTTAAGCTTGTCCACAGCCAAGCTGCTATATTAATTGTTGAAAACTCCATATATATGGATTGCCATTTAGATAGATTCCTTATAGGAAGTGATAGAAGAATAGAAAGAAAATTCAAATTAGGCGAATTATTGCCTTTTCATAACGAATATTTTTCGTATTTAAACTTTTTCGATAGCTACAATTGTTTAGAAGTTATAAGCTGAAAGTGATTTTCCCACCCTTCCCCTCCTCTCCCTCTAACTTAAAGTACGTTTTAGCCTGTGCATGTTACCCCTTGTTGGAAGGCTCTCGTCATTTGCAGTCTCTTCCACCCGGTTTCATTCTTGGAGGTCTAATCCTTATGAGAATACAGGGCGAAATGTTCTTTTCCTCATTAATAGTAGTAGAGATGTATACGTATAACGCTTTTGCCCATGTTATCTTGTGAACACGATAACTAGAGCAATTTTGATTAGATTTTAACCGGTGAGGGATATGTTGTAAGTTCGGTGAAAATATCGACCGAATTTGTAGATGGGCTAACCAGCTAAAAGGGGGTGGAAATGGTGGGGGACTGAAAATTTCATTTTCCCATACTTCCTTTACGATTGAAGATAGAATGAAAACTCAAAATAGGCGAATTATTGCTTCTTTATAATAAACAACTTTTGTACTGAAACTTTTTTGATAGCTACAATTTTTTAGAAGTTATGAGCTAAAATGCCACTTTCAATCCCCTCCCCCATTTTATCATTTCCCCATAGTTCTGTTTCGACTAAAGACAGGAAAAAAATTCAAATAGGCGAATTATCACCTTATCAGAACGAACAACTTGTATATTAAAAGATTTTTTCAGCTAATATTGCTTAGAAGTTATGAGTTGAAAAGCTATATTCAATTCCCTCCAATTTATCATTTCCCCATTGCTCTGTTACGATTGAAGATAGAAAGAAACTTTCAATTAGGGGAATTATGACATAATCATAACGAGCAACTTTTATAATAAAAGTTTTTTTGACAGCTACAATTGATTAGAAGTTATGAGCTGAAAAGCGATGTTCAATTCTCCCCAATTTACCTTTTACCCATAGCTCCGTTACGATTGAAGATAGAAAGAAAATTTCAATTAGGGGAATTCTCACCTTATCATAACAAACTACTTTTATTATGAAAGTTTTTTGACAGCAAGAATTACTTAGAAGTTAAGTGCTCCGATCAGCCGCATTCACTTCCACTTTTTGTACGGTAAACAAGCTGATATACCTGGCTTTGCTCCTGATTAAAATGCTTTCATGTCTAATATTTTTAATGTAAAAACTACTATTGTATAAAAATTATAATACACAAATTCCTTTTCTGATCTGAAACGTTTTTAATTAACATGAGAATATCAATTGAAACAAATGATTTTTAAAAACAGCTGTTTTCTCCATAAATTATTTGTTATATAGGTACTTCAAATTTCGTTAACAATTACTAAAGTAAAAGAAAGAAAGGTTTCAATATATGAATATTTTGAAACAATTAAATTAACTATTAATTACTCATTAATTTAAAGAATGAAAATAAATTAATCGTTATTTGGTCCTGATATAAATTGTTAATCGTCTACTTTTAAAATTTTCTTTTAGCGTTAGTCCTGTATTCTGTGAATGTATTCTGGCAACGATATATATTCGTATTATTCTTGTTCTTCAACAATAAAGAATATTGTTACGAATTCTGTATAAAATTAATTTTGAATAAATATTAAAATGAGAGAAACAAATTGTATGGAAATGAAATTTTTTTCACTGAAATGCTGATTTTTTTAAAAAATTTAATAAGGTGTAAAAATTGTTTCGTGAGATAATGCTTTCCAAAGATATCGCGGAAAAACGCCTTGCTTAATTTTTAATTAACTGAAATTATAATTAACTTTGGGGCTTTGAAAAGTTAAGGTGACCTTTCTCTTGTCTTAAATAAAAAGTGTGCAAAGTCTGGTTGAAATCAGTCCAGTGGTTTAGGAGGAGATGTGGAGCATACATACAGACACAATAACTTTTATTTAAATTAAGATAATTATTAGATCATTACAAGTTTAAGAATGCTGGCATATACTATGAGCCATAAATAAGGTTTTAGTGAAGATATCGTCACAATTAACTAAATATTTAAATTTATTTAGATGAATAGTTAATTTTAATTAATCAAACAGTTAATTGCAATAGTTAATTTGATAATTAATTAATATGACAGATTACTTTAATTTCATATTTAACTAAACATGGCTGCACAAAGATTTGTTTAATAAATTTAATATAAAATTGCCAAAAAGATATATATGTAAGAGTTCCCTTTCACCTTTTTTATATTTAAAAATATCTCATTAAGTTTAAAATTGTTTGGGGGTTTTCTGCCTGAGTATTTGCTTTTAACTTCCGATGGAGATTTAAATTTCCTGTTCAAAATGGCTGCATTGATATCCCATGCTTTAAACACACGTGTCAAATTTGAAACTCACAATGTTTAATAATTTTTATTCTCTTATGTATTAAGAATTTAGTGACTATTATCTCTGTAACCAGGGAGTTCTCTAAATGAGTCCATTCTAGTAATGTTTAAATGTTTCATGTCATGTGATTTTACCATATGGCAAAGTAATGTCCGCACAATTATATGGTAACCTAGATTAAATAAACTAATCTAGAGTCTTTCTTCATTCGTGTCAAGTGTCAATTTCTTGCTACTGTTTCAGATAGACTGGCTTAATGTTATCTAGGGGATATTTGCGCTGCTGGGATGTTTATTTCTTTATGATTCCTACCTGTTGAATGATTATGTGTTGGGATATAAAAAAAATGTGACCAATTTTCTGACCAATAAATCTTGCATAACTTTTTGGAATGAAAAATGGAATGATAAAACCTTAATATAGTAAAATAAGAAAATTAAATGTCATGGAAACAGAATCACAGCGTAAATATTGCAATGTGTGAAAACAATAAAGTCATTGGCTATGTCTGTATTGATCAATATGTAATATTTCATTACATTTGTAACATTAGCGTAAAGGAATCTACCTTTGCCTTCAAGCTTGCCGAAAAGGAATTTTTTTCAATACTTTTTAATATCAGAGTTTTTTACATGTTGACATAAATGTTTAAATTTAATTTTTGTTCATGGTATCTACAGTATTTTCAATTCTTTAGATTTTTTTTAGATTTGGCTGTATTGTTTAAATTATGAATTTTTAGTATAGGATTGGCTTCATGATATGTCTTGTTTACTTTGTTTATGTAAGATCATATATAACAAGTTATATTTAGATTTATATTATATATATATATATCCAACGCTGATTAAAATTAAATCAAAATTACTTCAGTTATTTTGTTCACAAGATAACATGGGAAAAAGCATTTTTTTTTTTTTTTTTATATATATATATATATATATATATATATATATATATATATATATATAATGCTTTTCTCCATAAATTATTATTTGTTATACAGGTACTTCAAATTTTGTTAACAATTACTAAAGTAAAAGAAAGGTTTGAATTAATATTTTGAAGCAATTAAATTAACTAGTTGATTATTCATTAATTTAAAGAATGAAAATAAATCAATCAATACTTGGTCCTGATATAAATTGTTAATCGTCTACTTTTAAAATTTTCTTTTAGCATTCGTCCAGAATTCTGTGAATGCATTCTGGCAACTATATATATTTGTATTATTCTTGTTCTTGAACAATAAATAATATTGTTACGAATTCTGTATAAAATTGATTTTGAAAGAATATTAAAATGAGAGACACAAATTTATGGAAATGAAAGATATCGTTGAAATCGCCTTGCTTAATTTTTAATTAAGTGAAATTTTAAGCAACTTTTAGGCTTCGAAAAGATGAAGGTGACATTTCTCTTTTCTTAAGTAAAAAGTGCGCAAAGTTTGGTTGAAATCAGTCTAGTGGTTTAGTAGGAGATGTAGAACATACATACATAGCCACAATGACTTTTATTTAAATTAAGGTAATTATTAGATAAATATAAAATTAAGATTACTGGCAAATAGTATGAGACAGAAAAAAGGTTTTAGTGAAGATTTTGTCACAATTAATTATTTAATTTTAATTAAGTAAATAGTTAATTTGACAGATTACTTTAATTTGATATTTAACTAAACATGGCGGGGCCAAGATATGTTTTATAAATTCAATATAAAATAGCCCAAAAAGATTGATATTTAAATAAGAGTACACTTTATCCTTTTTGATATTGAAAAATAACTCCTTAACTTTAAAATTGTTTTGGGATTTTCTGCCTGAGTATTTGGTTTTAAACGTCGATGGAGATTTAAATTTACTGTTCAAATTGGCTGCATTCATATCCTATAATTTAAACACACGTATTAAATTTGCCACTCACAATGTTTAATAATTTTTATTATCTTATGTGTTAAGAATTTAGTGACTATTATCTCTGTAACTAGGGAGTTCTCTAAATGAGCCCATTCAAATAATGTTTAAATGTTTCATATCATGTGATTTTACCATATGACAAAGTAATGTTCGCACAATTATATGGTAACCTAGATTAAATAAAATAATCTAGAGTCGTTCTTAATTCGTGTCAAGTGTCAGTTTCTTGCTACTGTTTCAAATAGGCTGGCTTAATGTTATCTAGGGGATATTTGCGCTGCTGGGTTATTTATCTCTTTATGATTCCTACGTGTTGAATCATTATGTGTTGGGATATATAAAAAAAATTTGACCAATTTACTGACCAATAAATCTAGCATAATCTTTTGGAATGAAAAATGGACCTTAGGTATATTGGATTAGATTTTTATTATTTTCCTTATTCAAATCGTCGAGAGCATGAAATATTTTATCTATACTAAAACGCACATTATAACAATTCAAACATTTCTTTGTGGAATTAAATTCATTTTATTATTAGCAACAATAATGATATATGCTATGAAGGATAAAACTAGGTGACAGTATTTATATTACGACTTTCAGAGGACAGGATATTAAACCAGAGAACAATTCACAATAAACAAAGGTACAAATGCAATAATTTCCAAAAGGTTCGAGTCACTAGATCGTCTGAATAAGGTCAAGTAGAGATTGAACAAAACGGGGGGATCAAAAATCTTTCTTTTTTTTGACGTGAGAACGTCGTTATTTGCAAGTAATAGGGAAGCTTTATGAGGACAGGAAGCAAAGAGAATGCTTTTTACAGTTTTACATTTTTTTCTCCTTCTCTTATATTCAATCAAACAATATTGTCAAGAAAAATATGAGAAAAAGTGCAAGAAAAAATCACGTAGCGTCATAATCACATGGCAAATGTAATTGCGTATGTCATGTAACATCTAATCTATATAAATATTTCTCTTTTGCGGCTCCCAAAAAAACGTTTTATTTAGCACAGAACGCACTTTTGCACAGAAGAAAGTAGTGTTCCTCTGTTTCTAGAAGAACGACTTTTTTTAAATCCTCATCTCATTAATCATATTAATAGAAAAATATTTTTTTGACTTCAAGAATTTGCTTTAAAAATAAATGAAATTTTAAAACACATATGCTTCGCCAGTCATTTAATCAAATTATTCTTTTCTTTTTCAGTATATGTCGGATACGAATACAAATCATGCCCTAAAATTATTTGGGAAGTCCAAACAACTCAAGTCAGTGGCCATGATATGAGCGTATCCGATATTGGAGGATGGAATTTAGATATACATCATAAGTATAATTTTCATGAAGGTAAGAAATAGGAGAATGTTTTCTTTTGAAGTATATATCATTCCTTTTGTTTCTGAATATGTTTTAAATTGTTACCTTCACATAAGCCAGAAGTTCTTATCACCAATGAATTGATCTATTTTATAATCATTATTTTCATATATTATGAGTAGTTTTTCTGTAAAACTTGTTCATTAGTTGAAGTAGTATTACTTTGCTTTTCCTCGCTACTTAAAATGATGCAAAACGGTACTCGCGTTGTTTTCGCCCAACTCACTCTTGTATTAAAAAACGCTTTCTAGCGCCAGAGATTTTGTTTCAAATAATGCCTTTTTAAGAAGTTTGAAAACAAAAACACTTGTGCTGTATTTCTTGGATTGAGATTTAGCAAAATACAGTCTCATAACCATTGTGAACCAAAAGTACAGATTGAAACTGACTGATAAAGTTTATAATAACAGCAAATAGTTGTTTTTTAATTTCAACAATAATGTTGGATATACAGTATCCTTACAAAACAGATTTGCTTTAAGCCATATGCAGCAAGTGACTTTCCCGCAAAAGGCGAGGTAGAAACTCTGTTCCATGGCTTCCAAAAAGTTTAACAGTGCGGATCTTTCAAGAGCCGCAGCGGCTGAGTAGTAAGAACTCGGTTCTGGCGTCGGAGAGTCTTGGTTTCCACAAAATTATTATACAGAATGCTTTTCTGGAATAATCCTAGAAATCAAATGGAATAATT
>BGPR01054775.1:0-10146 GCA_013235015.1 Araneus ventricosus
TAAACTTGCCTTACTTTATTCAGAATTAATATTAGCTTCTCTAAATTGTAGAAAAGCAACCATTTTGATAGAATACAGTGATTCTCGTAGTAGACATTATCTGATCTGATTGGGGCCGTAATCACCCGGATAATCGGAAACTCGGGTAACAGACCAAATTTTAAATCATGACCCTTTTCTTTATAAAAATAAGTCCGAAAGTAACAAACTCTTTATTAGTTATTAGAACTTTTGCATTGTTATATATATATATAACAATGCAAACAAGAAACAAAAGTCATGCAAAAAAGATGACAAAAAAACTTACTAATGGACAAATATCATGGCAAACCGCCAATCTGACTTATGAGGCCTAATAATGTGATATATTTTCTGTCCATTTCACACATTTTTTTCTTGTATTTATGTTATTTATATATCGAAATTTCTTTCACTTGTGTATACATGCTCTATTTTTTTTTCAGTAGTGATATTTTAATTACTTTTATATAAGATACGATTATTGATATAAGACTCTAAAAAAATAGAGAACGGAGAATACAAAAACGCCTGTTTACAAATCTATACACAAAAATTTATTATGTACATTATATCGAAATATGTCCAGTATACAAATCTCTTTAGAGCAAGTGAATTGCTATTTTATTTTGCTTACTCTTTCTCTCTTTGCAGCCTAATGCCTGTCCCATACTTTTTGAGGGATTTTTTCATTATTTGCTTTTTAATCGTATGGACCAGTGCCATTCCTTCATTTTCCAACGTGTGAGTATTTTTTATTGCTAAAATAATAATTATTAGCAAACGATGAGACACAAATATAAGTTGTTAAATGAATCTAATGATTTTATTATGAAATCACATCGTAACGAAAAAACTTAAAAACTAAGATGATACATTTCTAAATTCCATCAAGCGTTGATGTCAGAAATATTTTATTTAGCAGGAACGCGTTACAGCAATGTTTGCATTACGGCATACAGAGCTATGAAAAAAATTACATTCTGCAATCGCGTTTTTGCACAGAAACAGTAACAACGCGAAATATAACCGTCATAGATTGTTGCAAATAACAGCAAAAGAAAATGTCTTTACAGTTGAAAACTACAAAAAAAAAATATTTAACTGAAACTTGTAAATGTACAGAGGTGTGCAAAAAACAAAATTGCATCACACGCTATTTGGTACGGAAAATGCAACAACGCCGATAGTCCAGTCACGAAGGCCAAAATCACGAACAGAAAAAAATGGTGTATTTTGAAATTTGGCACAGTTGTTGGGAATAGTGTCCTAAACAACATATTAAAAGTCCTGCCCGTGGGGGGTTGCGCGGGGGGTACAGGGGGGGTTTAGCGGGGGCTTTTTCAGTTTTTCTTAAATATCGAAAACTATGTACTAGAGAAAGAATCTCAATTACAAAATAACCACATTAAATTCCCTACAAGAAAAGACCTACATCTTATTCATCATCAATAGTTAAGAAGATATAGGGAGTTGAAAAGGGGAGAATTTTGAAATTCTTATTATAATGGTAAAATCAATAAAAAAATGCCGAAGTAAACAACCTTCATAAGCACCGTACGCATATATAATAATTTTATAAAGGCAGTATTGTATGTGTTGAATAGTGGCAGGTGGGGTGGGGGCACAAATATATTTGATGAACAGTCGTGATCCCTCCTCCCTCAATCCGCTTCTCTCCATAAGATCAATTCAGTAGAGTCAACGAAGGAAAATAGAAAATAAATGGTGTAGTTTTGAAATTTGGCACAAAGTTGTAAATAGTCCTCTAAACAACATACCAAAAGTCCCTGACCGTGGGGGGGGTTACCTGGGGTACAGGGGGGGGGTTAAAGGGAGGCTTTTCAGTTTTTCTTAAATATCTCGAAACTGGGTTCTAGCGAAAATACCAATTACAAAAAAATAAAGTCCATTAAATACCCTACAAAAAAAAGCCCTACATCTTTATTTTAGCATCGATAGTTTAGAATATATGGGGAGTTGGAAAAGTGAGTTTTCTGAAATTCTTATTGAAGTGGTAAAATGAATAAAAATGTCGAAGTAACAACCATCAGAAGCACCTCATGCCTATATAATAATTCTTATAAAGGTAGTATTGTATGTAAGAGAATAGTGGTGGTGTCAAGGGGGAGGGCACAAATATATTTGATGAACTGTCGCTATCACTTCCTCCCCTCACATCCGTTCCTCCACAAGATAATTTCTACCAGTCGCTTGGTTCTGTAAAGTTCCAAATGAGTATATTAAGACAATATAATCAAATACATAAATATGATGAGTTTAACATAAAAGCTCGCAACATTCATTTTTCCACATTCATAACATATGTTTTTTCAACACCTAGTCAACATATCACTCACTGTAAAAAAATGTAATAAATTCCAGATTTTACTAGAATGTGGCACCCAAGGAATACTGAAATAACAGTTTTAGTAGAACAAACGAATACAGACGTTTCCCTGTGTGTGTGTTATAGTGCTCGTGCGTTATATTAACATTATAGATTCACAGTATGAGTAAATGGCTGAAAAGTGTTCATTATGTGAAGATTATGTTGTGACTGATAAGTGTGGTGTAGGTGAAAAAAGAATAGATGGGTTGATTAAGGCAAGTATTACAAGAAAAGCATGAGAAGCACGAACTATTCAGAGGACAGAAAAGATTGTTCTTCTTCATGCTTGCAGGAAAAAAATACACGAGACCTCAATCAATTACAAGAGACTTGAAAATAGCGCTGTTTTAGATGGACAGGTTTTTAACATCAAGTTCTACCCCCTGTTTGCGTTCATCCCAACTTGAATTTGATTTTAAAAAGTAAGTGCTTATGTGCTGTCATGGTATCTGTACTAATGGTGCACTTAGAAGAGAGTTCGAACTCGATCGAGCAGTAGAAGAATCGAATGAAATTTAATTACGAAACAAGTGTCAAAAGTGTTTACAGTATTATTTTTTTTATGTAGGTATGTATAATTATATATATATATAATATGTTATAGATAAATGTTATAATAGATAGCCGCCAATTTGAAATAAAAACTTTCTTTTCTAAAAAAATGAAGCTAGCTTTTTCAACCACTTATTATACCTTCTCTATATATTCTAAGCCATTCATCCTAAGAAAAAATGAAGGACTGTTTTTTGTAGGAAATTTAATGTAGTTTAATTTGTAATTGAGTATTTTTTCGCTAGAACCCATAGTTTTCGAGATATTTCAGAAAAACTGAAACGCCCCCTTTAACCCCTGTACCCCTTTGTGGCGTAACCCCCACCGTCGGGGACTTTAATATGTTGTTAGGCACTATTCCCTACAACTGTGCCAAAGTTCAAAATCATTACCATTTATTTTTTTTCTGTTTTTCCTTCGTTGACTCTACTAGAATTGATCTTATGGAGAGAAACGGATTGAGGGGAGGAAGGGTCACGACTGTTCATCAACATACTTGTGCCCCCCCCCAACCTGACGCCACCACTATTCTCAACACATACAATACTACCTTATAAAATTATAGGCATGAGGTGCTTCTGAAGGTTGTTATTTCGGCATTTTTATTGATTTTATTTCATTACAATAAGAATTTCAAAAATTCTCACTTTTCAACTCCCTCATATCTTCTTAACTATTGATGCTAAAATAAAGATGTAGGTTTTTCTTGTAGGAATTTAATGTAGTTTATTTTGTATTGAGATTTTTCTCTATAACCCATAGTTTTCGAAATATTTAAGAAAAACTGAAAAGCCCCCCCCTTTTAAACCCCCCCCCTTGTACCCCCCCCGCGTAACCCCACTTGTCGGGGACTTTAGTATGTTGTTTAGGGCACTAATCCCTGCCAACTGTGCCAAATTTCAAAAACTACACCATTTTTTTCCCCTATTTTCCTTCGTTGCCTGGACTAGCATACAACAATCGTAAACTGTTGCAAATCATGTCCGTACAATGTCCAAAATGTCCGTACAAATTAAACTATAAGGCACGAATACATGGCACGACGTCACTTGTTTTGTGGCTTCTGCCTTCAAGACACACCGTCCCTGACTGCTTTAAACCAAATTTCCCTATTAAAGAAATTTCAACTTTATCACATGGAATAATGTCCTAGGAACCACATCTCTACCTTCAATTTCTGTTTGCTTTTTATTTAACTTTTTTTCTTTCTTCTTTAATCCTTTCTATCTGAATCGATCAGATCCATGCGGTCGCTCGCCTTCATCACCTCCAACACGAAATCCAGTCGCTTAAGCAGGTCATAATACACCAAGGCAACACAGCTGGCAGATGCTGGTGGGAGTGGCTCAATCATGTTGCACTTTGCAGATATTGAACTTCTTATCACCACGAGAATCTGAAGGTTTTAAGACTGGAAGCTAAGCGAGCCAAAGCTGTTTGGTCTCTCCATTCCCCCCCTTAAAATGTATAGTAGCACCGGGGCCTTTCACTACGATACCATGAATGAGCTGGTGGATGCATCCAAGAAATGTTAACAAAGGCCTTTCTTCTTGGAGAGTATAACTCAAGGTAGGTCAAGGGTTCTACATTGGCCTGGAGGCATGGTAGCAATCTTCTTTAGCCAGACTATCAAAGCAATATCGTTATATTTTAAATTTAAATGTGATGGTATCCATTGTAGATGAAGAACACAAGAATTTCACAGGGTCTTGAGTTTATTAAAGATGTCCATTCCTCTCCGGTCCCTAACATCTCTCCAATTATCAAGATATTGGCCACACTGGGTTGTCCGAGGAATCCATATCTCACCGAATAATTGATGTTTCAAAACAAAGTCTAAAAGCCATACCAATGGTGACCATTTCGAACGCAAAACTGAGCAGGTCAGCATTTCTTCGTTTAAGAGAAGCCCCCTACCATGCTAATAAAAAAAACCCACTACCTGTATGTCCACTTCATTCTTGCTGCCATCAGTGTAAATCAGAGTAGTTTCAATAGATATAATATTGATCACTTCGAGAGCAACCTGTCTGAAGTATTCCGGATGCTGGGAGGATTTATTAGTGTGAGTCAATAACTCTGTATGAAGAACACACCAGGCAAAGAGACTAAAGGTGACGCGATAGGTTTTAAAGAATTAAACTAAACAAGAGAATACAATGCATCCATTTTCAAAGCATGATCGAGAGGGACTACTTTTCAGTCTTTGATTATTTTAGCCAATCCTTAAAAGTTAGCAGTAACGATGTGATTATTATAACTAAATCTAGCTTACTATAATATTTTGTAAGATTAGGGGTACTTCTCAGACGCAAGGGCTGGAAATCAGCCTCATAGAGAACTATATCAGCTGGGGTTCTACCACGTAAGCCGGTGACTATGCGAGCCACACTCAACTGTACCCTTTCCAACTTATCAAGAATTGTATCTGAGGCAACCTGATAAATCTGGTAACCATATTACTGAATCAGTCTGATAAGAGAAACATAAGTTGACCGTAAAGTCCCGGCATCAGCGCCCCAGTCGCAGCCGGAGATAAATTTCAATATATTCAGTCTCTTTTTAGCCTTTGTTACCAACAAATCGCGCGATGTGTTTATTACACTTGATTTCAGGATCAAGGACAAACCCGAGGTATTTGGGGTTCCTCTCGCACTGAAAGATGTGTCCATTAAGTGAAATTCTAGGGCTATATCTGTATAAATGTCTGCTAGTTGTTAAGAATCCAGTTAGAGACTTAAGAGGATTAAAACAAAGCTTGTGATCCGTAGCAAAATCCTGTATACGCTGAATTGTATTATTTAAACTAGATTCGATCTTATCAATGTCTGAATCACTACACCAAAGTATTATGTCATCAGCAAACACACCAATCCTGCAATTATCAGCAATAACAGATTAACTTTATTTAAGTTGTTGTTGTTATTGGCTAATCCTACATGGTTTAGCTTAACTAACCAAATCCATGAGCCAAAAACTAATGATAAACGGGAAGTGTGAGAGCTTCTGTTTTGTCAAAGCGACCCGGAGCACCTAGGTCAGGGGTGGCGAACCTTTATGTGTCAACGTGCCATTTTTTCTAAAAAACTGTTTAATGAGGTCATAGACGTGCCGTCAAATAATGATGACTTCTTGATTATTGGGAAAATAATAATACTATCAATTCAAAACTCTTTATTTACTACAAAAAAAAACATTTTCAATGTCTCAGTTATACGCGTAAATAAAATTAAAGTAACATTAGTGTGAATTCTGTTGTTGCAGATTAGATGATAAATAACTTATATTAGGGTTGTAAGATGTTACTTTTTGCAGAATGCATGCTGAACTGGAGTCATCTGTCAAACGGTTTCTAAGCGAGTCTTTAATGTTATTCATCTCTGAAAATAATGACTCGCAGGCAGATGATCGATCGTATATGAGTATATGGTTAAAATAGCACAAGCCAGCTTCTTCAAACAGTTAAATGTGTCTGGTAACGAATTCTATGTTTCCAAAATTTTGTTATTGGCATTTTTACTTATATTGCTTGTCAATCTTTCTGTTTCAATTAATTCCAACTCTTTCCTTGTTTCAATAAATTTTTGTATCCGTATTGAACTAGACTAGAAATCAATCAGCTGCATTTCAAATTCTTCAATTTCCAACTAATCGAATTGGGACAAGTTCAGTTTATCAAGTGAAGTCACATCAGGGTATATAATAAACTTGAGTGTTTCCGATAATAACCACGCCAAGTTGATCATTGTGCCTGCTAGGGTTTCCGTCTTTACTTTGATTGGCGCAAAACTGGGTTTTTTCTTCATCGTATTTTGAAAACCTTCCATCTATATTTACAATTAACAACTAATAACAAATTATTTTCAACTTTAAGACACTCAAGAAGGAATTCATTCTACTTTAAGTCACACACATACACACAAAAAAAACTACAAAGTAGAAATGTTTACATTCTTACAACAGATTGCATCTCTCGGTCGTCGTCGAAATAGAAAAAAATTACAAAGCATTTCTCGCCAAAAAAGCGAAATATCGCCAAATATTGGCATCGAAAACACTCCCCATAGGCGTCTATAGTGGGATTGGTTTTTATGCCCGCCGCCGCACCGCGCCCGAACACTCCGTAGCGTAGGATCACTCGCGTTCGTTCGCAATATGCTTCATAGTGAACTTTGTGATCGGTGGCGTGCCCAAAATATTGTGTCGCGTGCCCTCAATGGCACGCGTGCCATTGGTTCGCCATCCCTGACCTAGGTACTACCTGAGTAGGCACTACCCTATGTAATACCTCCTGTTATACATCTACCAAAGAAATCTCGGAGTTTGACCACGTGGAATAATGTCGTTAGAACCACAGTCCCACTTTCATTTTGCCCTTGCCTTGTTGTTGTTTTTATTGACCAATCCTACTTGGTTTAGCTTAAATAACCAAATCTATGAGGCAAAAACTCATTTTAAAGGGAAAGTGTGAGAGCTTCCGTTGATCAAAGCGGCCCAGAGCACCTAAGTAATACCTGAAATAGAGGTCTGACTTAGCTCCTATGTATGGGTGAGATACTTCCTTGGAGGACTTTTAAATTATAGGTTAAATGATAGTTTACCCACTATTTACTTTTAAATTTTAACTTGTATAATGTCAGGTATGTAATAAAATTTAAAAAGAATTTTTAAAAAGTAAATATACTTTTTTTATTGGGAAAAATTTGCTTTCAAGTTTTGGAGAGATTATAATACAACATGAATATTTTTTTCTTCATATTTTCAGATCGATGACATGGGTTATAGTATCACAAGTTTTGCTAGGCTTAGGAATGGCCGGACAGATAATCAGCAGTCTAACGCACGGAATGAAGCATACAGTGTAAGTAGAAACGCACTTTTCAAAAAGTATTTTTTAAATAGACTATCGGAAGGAAACATATTCTTAAACTCTAAAGTATCTAATTGAAAACTAAAATTTTAACCGGCTTTCCTTTTCCAAATTTTTAATATAACATCTAAGAAGTTTCTTTATACATTTTTATTTAACTTGACTTGTTTCATGTATATTTAAAGATGGAATTTTTTAATCGAATTTTCACTCATATTCTAATGTGCGAGAGTTTTGAAATTTTGTACACTTACGTGTTGTTGATGGCAATACACTTTTTCGGAACTTAACTGTAAGTTAATCGATTAACTTTATTAAATTTTGATTCCATACGTGTGACACCAACTATTGGGAAATTTGTGAAGAAAATTGATTTCAAGATTCCATAATATTTATAATAACAAATTACAAATTAATGACTAACAAGCAGAAAAAAAAAAATTAAATAAAAAATTTAATTTTTAGTACACCAATAAAAATGTGTTTTTAAAAACTGTTTTTATTAGATTTTTAATAATATATATTGAAAATTGTGCTTTGCAAAGAAAAATTAAAATTTAACTATCCTATTTCTGTCCAGTCAGAGAGGATTTCCTGATGAAGTTGGAACCTATGGATTGATCTCTGGATTGCTATTTTCATCTGCATGTCTTGGGTAAGTTTTGAAGTGAATTATGCAATTTCTTTATCTCGAATATAAATAAACTGTATTTCAAATTCAAGCTATTTTCCCTAACTTTCTTTACAGAGCATTCATAGGCCCATCTATAGGAGGAATTCTGATTGATTATGTAGGGTATAAATCTGCGACTGTTGCTGTAGTAATTATAGAAACTGTTGTGGTAAGTACTTTTATTCACCCAAGTACCTTTTTAAGGATGTTTAAATGTTTTGTCAATCAATTACTTTTAAAACCCTTTAAAAGAAAACGATGGCTAATAATTAAAGCATTTATCATCTCACAGTTTTCACTATACTGAGCTAGACATCGTATTTTATAAATACTGAAAGTGAACCATTTTACAAATACTGTTATCTGACATAGGCAGCTGAAACTCTTTTTCTCCACCCGTTTTGTTTTTTTAAATGTATGCTTTCTTCTACAATATGATGCCTAGCTCAGTTTAGCAAAAATTGTGAGTTGGTTAACTCTGGTTCTCGAAGCCACAATTTAACTACTGCAAAAGGTAAATTTTAGGTATTTATTATTTAAAAGCGTTATTTGTAGACATAGCATAGATGAAATCATTTCATATCTAATTCCTAAATTTTTTATTCCTTTTCTTGGTCATAATCAGCCGTCTATGATAGAAATATACATGTGAAACCAAACCATCAAATTATGAATCTACTTTTATTGGACATAATGAACTTGATAATTATGTATACTATGTCCTACATAAATCCACAGGCATAAGTGATAATTTTTCCTCATTTTTCAATAAAATTTCAAAAATACTTCACTTTGTAGACATCACTTGCATCGTTAAATTTCAGTATTCTCTTAAAACATTCTGTCAGAAAAAGGAATATTTCCACGTAACATATGAAATGCATGCATACAGGGTGTTTCAGAATTCATGGAACAAACAGTAAGGAATGGTTGAGCTCACTGCATCAAGAATTTTTTGTAAGGAATGTATGGGCGCGAGTGATGCGTTGAAGCACAAATACAAGAAAAAGGCATAACAGGACACATAAATAATTTACTCACAGCATCATTGAAAAGCATTTCTTTACAGCCTTTTTTACAATCATTTCTCAAATTCGCTTCCCTCATCAGTAACAGATACTTGGAAACTTTGATGAAAAGCTTGTCGTACATTTTTGGACGGACTCCGTTGAGACTTCGTCGTGATAGTACATTTGCAAGCAATACGTGGTATTTTCGAAACTGTTCACAAATCCCTCCATCGACATTTTCAAGATTGTATTACTGTGGATAGACGCAAGTTTGAGTAATTATTGTAAAAATTTCTTTAAAGAAGAAATTTTCAGCGATGCTGTAAGAAAGCAATTCCAGATACCACATAATTCTTTCAAACGCACAACCACAGTGTGTATTCGAACGACAATGTCCTCAACGAAGTCCGTCCAGAAATATAGCCCAAGCATTTCATCGAAGCTTGCAAGTGTGTGTTATTGTTGAGGAACGCGATTTTGAGAAATAATTGCTAAAAATTCTGTAAAGAAACACTTTTCAATAATTCTGCGAATAAACAATCAATGTTTCCTTTCAGGTCTATTTCTTCCGATTGTGCCTCAGCGCGTCACTTGCGCCCACACATTCCTAAACAAAATATGCTTGCTGTAG
>BGPR01054776.1:0-10146 GCA_013235015.1 Araneus ventricosus
TTTACGTATTACGCAGTCGTTTTCGAGAATTGACCATTAGACTTTTATGTGGATCTTATAAATATTATTTACAAATATTTTAGAAACAAAATAAAATTACTTTTTACTGTTTTAATAGTTGGATTATCATTTCTTTATGTCTTGAACACTTACTACGAGAAGAACATTTTACTTTTAGGAGCATTTCATTTTGTTATAACAACAACTTCTTGAAAAACAATTGCGGTTTATATCTGTTCTTAACAGATCAGTGTGAGTTTCAGGGATCATTTTAAAGTAAAAGCAAATTTTCTCCCTTTTCATCACAAGGGTTCCTGCATTATGCAAATCTTATTCATTTATCGTGATCGCAAAATTGTTTATCGGGAAAAGATTGAAGAGAGGAAACTGTGTCTCTAAATATTTGTTAATAAACAAGATCTTTTACGTCGAATAAAAAAAATGCAGTTTCTTTATTCTTTTTCATTAATCAGTTTTAAACATGGTAAATAAGAAAATAATTGGTCTATTAACCCTTCAGACCTGAGTATCCGGTACAATTGACGATCAATTTGAACTGCTCTTATGAATTCAATTGACGAAACCACATGCTGCTTTTTATTATTCTCGATTTTGTTATCAGTATAATCGTAGCAAGAATTTTCTCTTTCGTATGGAATAATTTCTTTTTTAGTTTTTCAAAACACTGAGAAATTCACCGTTCATTTCAAAATGGAGCTCGGTGGTGAATTTTGTTCAATAATTTCTTTTTTTTAAAATCCTTTTTTTTTACCATTTAAAAGGCCTTTACAATATTTTATTACTCTTTGACAACCATTTTAAAGTGAAATTTGTGTGATTTTGTGTCTTTTTTTAGTTCAAATATCCGGTATTGTCCAGATGCCGGATATGGGGTAACTTCTTTAATTTTTCATCTACAGGCTTGAAACTTCATTTATGCGTTAATCTTTGCCAAAGGAAAAAGTTCTAACTCCAATATTTCATAATTCCGACTAAAGGGGTTAATTATGTATACAATTTATATTAATTACAACTGTCGGAATAAAGTATATCGCATTGATGAAGCAATAGTTGGGTCTAGTAATACAAAGTTCTCTTTATCTTGTACAGAAAGTTGAATAAGTTTGTACAGAGCTCGTTCAAACAAGATTCGAAGCTCCGAATGGTGTCTTGTAATGTAATTTTGAAGACAATTCCCATCTGCGCAAATCTTTATTAACCCTCCGATTGCTTATCCGCTAAGTCTATTTTCTGCTGCATCCTGCGATTTTCGCAAGCTAATGGGTTTACTTAGTCCTTTTAAAACATTGAATCATACTATACTTATAAAGCCTTGCATATAAATAACAATTCGCTTGGATCAACGGTACTTGAACATGTTTTCTAATGTTGCATATAAAAAGAAATTAAAACAAATTCGGAAGTCGGAGGATTAATGATTAAAACACGAATGAAAATTATTTCTTTTGAAATTAGTTTTGCGTTTTATTGGATTGATATTATACAGAAATCTCTTTTAGCTCTTAATTCGTATCGTTATCTTTAATATAATGAATTGAAATAAGAATAGAGAGAATGAAGGCATAAATTAAATTTCAAGAGCCTATTGAAATAAGAAAGGATTTTAACAGACAGAAAATCATATATTATAAAATGATGCACGAAAATGATTTCTAAATCTATGTTTAGGAATTATTAACTTCAATCATTTATATTGTATAAGTTAATTTTAAGGCCAACCGTCGTTATAGAAGCATAGATAATAAATTTATTAAAAGTTTTCTAGATGACGAATTTTAATATGAATTAATTTTGGGTAATTTTGTTACTTTAAAACTGGTAATATATTTGTTTGAGTATGTGTTGAAGTATTATTCATTAACATTCAATGCATATAATGTACAACGTGTGCGTGGATTGTTTTACACTTCCTTTATTTTCTAAGAAGATATTTCTTTAATTATTTCAATTTCGTTCTTTCAATTCCTCAGGCTTAATCAAAAATCGAAATGCTTTTAATTTAGTGTAATTTTAAATTACATTTTAATAGAAAAATGCTTTAACTTATAAAATCCGGCTGAAAAATGTCTTCGTTCGAAAGACAAGTATTATTATTATTGAGTTCAACGTGACTAAGCATTTCATCTATAGATTATTTCTTCAGATTTCATATTACAAAAGGCAGAAAATCATGTTTATAAATCTGCAAAAACTGTATCTTTAATTTTATAGCCCATTCTTTTAAATATTCCGTCCTAGAATTCGTATTCAAAACTAGTTTCTCATTCTATTAGTTTTGATAAAAAATAAATACGCATTTATCTTCTTTTAGCATATTTCATCTTCGCATAAGAACACAGAGCTCTTTTTACTTTCTTGTATACAAAGAGAAAGTATTGTAATCGTCAACAAATTCGAACTCGAGATTTGACGAATCTCCACGTTTTAGACCTCCCTGAGTCCTACAAACACAATTTTGGAAGTATGTCTGTCTGTGTGTCTGTGAACACGATAACCCGAAAACTATTAGAGCTACGGGGATGAAATTTGGTATGTGGTCTTTAAACATAATTTGTAGGTTCTATCAAATTTTGGACAAAATCCGTCCACGGGAAGTCTGTCTGTATGCCCGCGGTCATGTGAACACTATAGTTCAGAAACTTGAATAGCTAGATCAGCGGTTCTCAAACTTTTTCAGTCCCGGAGCACCTTTGGAATTGGAAATTCAACGCGGAGCACTAAAACTTATCTCGCAGCTATATGCTTTATTTAGTAAATAGAACGACAAAATAGCATTGACGATACAAGGTAGTTTCGTCATTTAAGCTCGCAGAACATTAGATTTCACCGTTTATTATTTTTTTCTGCACTAATTTCCCATTGCAGACAGAAAACACACACATAAAAAAAATTGTAATTAAATTTAATGCAAATAGTGCAGATCCACAATTAGTTATTTTATTAATTTTGCATCATTACATTTCTGCAAATTTTTGCTTGGGTTGGTGAAACAGAAATTTAATGAGAAGGATGAGGCTGTTTTGATTTGCACAATGAGATTATATCTGGCTGAATTTCGGATAGTTGCAACTGAATATCTTGCTCTGCATTGAGAAGTAATCTGTATTTTGTTTTAGTAGCGGTGTATGCGGTGAATCCTGTTTCGACTGAATAAGTGGTTGCGAAGGGCAGGAGAATAAGATTCGCTTTATCTGATAGGACTTTAAATTCATCTTTTAGCGTACACCAAAAATCTGAGATTGATTTCTCAGTTTTAAACTTTGATGTTATCGTTGTATCTGATGTCAAATCAAGCAAGCATTCATATTCCTGTGATGTCAGAGAGGATGGTTTTTTGGATATAGAGTTTGGTTCTACAACCCAAACGTTTTCTTTTAAGTTTTCATGCAATTTTTTTGGAAAATAAGAGTTGAAATCATCAATCAGACGCAAAAGATGAACTTCAAACTCGTTTAAGATATCCGCAGGAATGTCTCATTCGAGTTCTTCTCCAAATCCTTTTGTTAGTGGAAAACAATCCAGGCTTCAGTTTTTGATGTAGTCTACCCAATACTTCAGTTTCTTTTTAAATCCTTCCACTTTACCAGTAGCATCAAAAACAGTTACTGCTTTTCCTTAAAGTGAGAAACATAAATCACTAATTTTTTTAAAAAAATATCTGCCGAATACGCCAATTTCATTAGCTAACGTTCATCACACAACTTCTCCCCCAAAGCAAAATCATTGTCTCTCAGGAAGATTCCGACTTCATTCCTTAGTTCAAAGAGGCGGATTAAACTTTTACCACCGGAGAGCCACCTTATTTCTGGGTGAAGAAGTAAAGACGTATGCAGACTCTCCATGTCATCACATAAGATTTTGAACAACCTGTTATTCTTAGGTCACGATTTTATAAAATTTAATATTTTAACAGTTTCAGACAGTTCTTCCTTTTTAAAAGGCGGCATTTTCTTCATTGCAAGAGCATGCTGATGAAGTGTGCAGTGGACGCTGCTGCACCCCTTGGCTTTTCCTTTATTTTTGCGATTCCACCAGATATCTTACCAGTCATAGCTTTCGCCCCATCTGTGCACACATCAACACAGTTATCCCATAGGATGCTATTCTCCACGAAAAATTCATCCAATAATTTATATATTTCAGTGCCAGTTGAGGTAGACGATAATGGCTTGCAGAGAAGTAAATCCTCATGAAAAGAGTCCAAATATGGATAGAGTAAAATTACCATTAATATTGCCAAACCAGCAACATCAGTTGATTCATCTATTTGAAGCGAAACTTTGGTGGATTTTATACGAGAAATTAAAGTAGCTTTCACATTCTCTGCGAAGTCCCCGATTCAACGCGAGATTGTGTCATTTGACAAATGAATTGTGTCTGTCACTTTTATAGCTTTTTGTCAAACATGCATTCGATAATGTCTTTTGCACAAGGCTTGATAAGATTTTTAGCAACGGTATGGGCTTCGCCAGCTCCAGCAATTCGGCAACTGACTAAGTAAGATGCCATCAAAGCCTTTTCGTTGACAGTTTTTGAATGGTACAATATACATTTCTGGACTTTCCTGAGTTCAATATACTTCCTTCTGAAAAAGTCAGTTGGTTTATCCCTTCATTCTCGATGGACCCCCTCAAAATGACGACGCATTTTTGCTGGAAACATTGAACTGTTCGGAAAGACTTCGACATAAATTACGCACTGAGGTTTATTATCAGTGGTCTCAGCGAACCCAATATCCAAATAAGAATCACGATACTTTCGTTTTAAAAATTTTTTAAATTGTGGAACTTGTATCCGAGGAAGTATAGCTATGCAACTTGTTCGATGGTTCTGTTGCATCCGCAGTCAATGATTCATCCGAAAAACCAGCTTGCACAGCAGCAGTAACACCTCTGTCTTCTTTCGTACTGCAATTAGAAAGCAATATGGACGTTAGCTGTATTTAACAACAGCATAAATTCAGTAAAAAGTTTAAATAAGATATTGCATCTGAAAAGATTCACTGAGGGTTTTTAAAAAGAAAATTACTGTAAAATTGTAAAACTTAAAAAAATTCTATAATGCAAAATCTTACACGAGAATAGTAAAATTTTATTTTTAGGGATTCTAATTTTTCAAGATTTTAAAATATCGTAATGAGTTTAACCATTTTGATACAGGAAAAAATCAAAACGAGTACATACCTCTTAGATGTTGATGCTTCCACGTCTATTCCAATTAGCTTGGCAGAAGTTTTGATGTTTTTAAGGACCCCGTCTCCAGCCAGCGATCCCCATTGAAAGAAAATCTATGTTATTCCCCGTACCACTACATTAGTATTTGAAAAAACCTCCACAAGACAGATATTTTGTCATCAAAACGAAAAATCTGAGAAGCTACAGGAATAATAAATTACATACAATGAACTTTATAACAATGTTGACTGAAATGCAACTGATTTGAGAAGTGAGTAAATAACCAGTTTTATATGCAATAAAAATTTTTCCGATACTTCTGGAAAGACATCGAAGCTAATTGTTTCTGCAAACGCGGAGACAGTGAGTGGGTCCAGCCCCTGTCTGGCTCCGTGTCGTCTGGTGTTGCCTTTTGACGTAAATTTGTTTTGTCGACTGGTGGACGAGAAACTGACACATTGAATGCCGACTACCTTTTTATGTAATCAATGTTTCACCTGGATCGGTAAAAAATGATTTATACTAGATTTTTTGTTACACGCCGAGAGCGCAAAAGGTCATAATATTAAAATATTTTTGTTCCATTTTTTTCGTGAAAAATATTTTTAATTTCAGAATATGTTTCATAAAAATATTTAAATTTAAACATGTCCTACCTCTTCGCGGAGCTAGCTTTCTGAGCTAGATGGATAAAATTTGGTACACAGTTTTATCGTCATGAATGTAGGTCCGTATAAAATTTTGGGCCAAATCTGTCAAAGGGTTGACTATGTGTCGTTCTGTATAATCGCATACTTGTAAAAATTATATCTCATAAGCCCTTTGGCTTAGATAAATAAAACTTGGTATCACGGATGCTAAAATTAATTATAGATCTGCGCCCAAATTTCGCTTCAATCGGTTAAAAAAGGCGTTCAAATTGCATATTCAATTTAACTTGCGCACATTAAGTAATCTCTGCGAATTTTTTATCCACGCAGGGGGAGGGAAAATGACAAATTTCTGAGAAGTATACGAGAAAGTTTAGGGGATTGCCACTCCCGCTGTTTTGTTTTTTTTTTCTATGGAGAAAGGGATCGTACTGTTCAGTAACTTGAAGATATAATTCAGAAAACTATTTAAGTAAAAATTGCTTATTTTAGTAAGCTTAAGAGAAAAATATTGTGCATTGGAATGAATATTTCATCATTGTGTTATGAAGCTTGATCGATTTACCAGTAATAATGACCGATATTCCAGCTATGGGGTTAATCGGAAATGTGCTTCCCTCGATCTTCTAGTTTTTCTTCTTTAATATGATGTGTTTTCTGTTTATCTTTGTCCTACAGCTGAGGCAACCGAATATGCAAATTGGAATAATTCATTTTCAGTTGGCAGACTTTGTCCTATATTTATAGCAAATTTATAATTTTGGTGTTAAGACCAAATTTATTCACTTAGTAGATTGCGTTTCCATGTCTTAACCTTAATACAGACAGAAAGACAAAAAAAAAATTCCACTATTTTTTCTTCACCTAGAAAGGTCTTACTGTTGATAATTAACACAATATCTTGTCCTAATATTTTGTGGATAACAATTCTCTCTCTTCTTATACCTCGCACGTAAGCAAGTAAAGAAGGTTTTGACAAGGACACCTGGATTACTGATTTCAGTTGAATGCTAACGGATGTTACTGATTTTAGCAAAGGGCTCTTTGTGTTTTCACCTAAAAACATTTTTATATCACTTATTCCTACTGACTGATTAAAAATTTACTTTTGAAAACGAGAGTGAATGGAGGAACAATTTGTTCTTACAACAAGCCACATACCAAGATCACTAACAAGCCATCATCCAGTCTTATCTTGAGGCCCCGGTGGCCTTGTGGTAAGCTCTAACCCTTAGAGTCGGCGGGTTCGAGGTCCGAGACCTGATTCCACTGAACATCCGTCGTGTATGAGGCCTGTTGCACGTTAAATCATGCGTAGTGGCCAAACGTCCTCCCGTTGGTGTGGTGAGGAAACTTGGAGAGAGGTTGCCAGCTTAGGTGTCGTCCCCGTCATCTGAACGGATCACGACGAGGTCCGTCCCAAATTAGCTATACCGTTGTTACAAAATGGGGCATTAATATAACCAAACTAAACTGAACCAGTCCTGTCTTGGCATCTGGGTCTGCGTTCAATGACAAACCGCCACGACTTCATTGGGCACTGTGGCCCCCCGCATTATAACCGCCATTACGAGAGGCTCATGCGACAGCTCCCCTTTTCACCGGGACACGACCCACTATCGGAGATGGGCCCTAAGAGCCACACCACCATTCCTATGCCCCTATGCAATGTGAGAACCCCCTTGCTTATCCAGGGGCTCCTCATCCGTGAACTCGCGGTTATTGAAATGTAATCTACCTTCAGCTCCGCATCAGTATTTTCTAACATAAGTCATCGCGTGTTTTCTTTTAACCTTCTCGCATGGGCTCAATATTTTAATAACGGCTTCGTCTGGGGGATCTTTCAGAACGTGCCTTTCTCGAGGTGGTAAGAAAATTTCACCACGGAATTCGAGAAGATGGGTGGTCACGAGTCATCGTGAGAAACGGTGAGTGGTGAAAGGGAGCGTCTTCTGTTGAAAGTTGAACATTTACGCCTCTCTTTATAAGTACACCGGTTGGGGAAACTGTTGAACAGCGAGAGAGAATGACAATGAGCCTCAACGCCTCTGTTAAGTGAAAACACCCCCTAGACTTCGGGTCATTCGTCAAATTGCTCCTGAAGAGTGAACGGCTAATTATCCTCTTGTGTCCCCATAGCTGACCACATGTGCGGTGAAAATTCCTTCCCTCCGTGGGATTCTCAGATTTGTCACATGCCCCTCATAAGGGAGTGTTGACGCATGTGACAGCGTATGTCACAGCCCACGCTAAAAGGTTGAACTGAGAATCACAATTTTCTCACCCGCAACCTATTTTCTGAAAAACAATCCCATTTCCAAAAATATAAAACGTTGGCCATAATGTCAGATCCACTTCTCAAGTAAAGGAACCATGTTTTGTGAAGCTACTATACTTTCGCCAATGAGAGAGGGGGGTTTCTGGATTTTATGCGTAGGACATTTCATCTTCCGTTTGTAGCAGTAATGAATAAGTTAGTGACAGAAATATTTTAAATGCATCTGAAAAAATTATGAAGAGGCTAATTGAATCGATTTATATTAAAAGGGGACTTCTAACATCTAGCAGAGAACTACTCTGTTGAAATCGGTCTTCTATGAAGCATTCTCCTAACATCACAAGGAGACTTCTGCCATTCACAACCATGTCGTGGCTGTGAGTGGCAGAAGTCTCTTTTTACACCAAAGACCTTCATCAAAGAATAAATGAAAATAAAAATGTAATTTCCGCCAAGAATGCAGAAGCCGCCTTTTAAAATCAAGCGGTTCATTTGCTCTAATCCTGAAAAATTACAATTTATCTGAACTATCAAGAGTAAATTCAAAGAAAAAAAAAGTTCCTACTATATTTTTAGAAAGGTTTAGTTCACACATTGTGTGCGGTATACGAATTCGATGCAGGCACAAAAATAAGACAAACCGTAGCTGTGCTCGGTTTAGACGATGTATATACAATAAAAGAAAAAAGTGGACGTATTCAGCAGACATCTCAGCGTGTCCAACTTATCTAAACTTGGAAAATATGTAAAATTTTTGGATTAAAATTTTGATGTAGGGTGATTCTTAAAAATTTAGTTTGACGTTTCCCACCACTAAAGTGTTAATTATTTAGCGGCGAAAACGCAAAGGATTGTATTATTGCTAATATGGATGTATAGGGACCGAAAGATTGTACACGAGGACACTGTGCTCTCAACATGCACGAAAAGTTTTCTTTCCTACTATGACTCTAAGCTTGCATCCTAGAGTTTCCCAAGCCCAATGAAATCAATGAAGCAGGAAGAAGTTTCGTTCAGACGGTTTTTCCAGATTTATGCGAGTTCCTGACGTGATGCGTCAACTTTAGTAGTGAATTGTTGATAAAAGGTGGACTAAGAGAGTGAGTTTTACAATTACTAAAGTTCTTTGTATCATTTGAGGTAAGGTATTTATTCTTTACTAAACAACTCTCTCTAGAATTTTAATCATAAAAATCGAATGCTGCATTTTTAATAAGACGCAAAGCATAAACACCGAGGACCGAGTCATTCCAGCTTTTGATTGCCGAGTAATAGTTTTAAAGCAGGAGCTTAATAAATTTGAACTAAAACGTCATTTTCATATAAAAAAGAGACTTCGTATGCAGAGACTATATGAATTGACTTATATTAATGGATTTAAATGTATATTTCGATGCATTTATTCATTTAGAAAATAAATAGCAAAATCTATGAGCAATGAAAAAAACTTAGAAAACTATAGACAAGTGCAAACGCTCAACTATTTCTAAAAGATATGTGCAAATTAATGCATGAAATTAGATAAATTAGCAGAGCCTTCAGAAACTCGCTCCAATAAGAAATTTCAATTTCGACGGACTTCACAAACTATCGTCAGATGAAAATAAAATAATGCAGAGATCATCTGCTCATTCATCGGAAAATTCCTATATATGCAATGAGTGTGGTTTAGCGTTTAATATGAAAGAAGAATTAAAGAAACATTCAATTAATCACCCCCCAAAAATAAGTCGCCTATGTGAAGTATGTGGGAAAAAATGTAGTACTACACAAATTTTAAAACGTCATTTACGCGTTCATTCAAACGAGAAACCGCATGTGTGCGAGATCTGTAGAAAAGGATTCTCCGAATCATCTCATTTAAAGATACATTTACGTATTCATACAAAAGAAAAACCTTTTGTCTGTGAAGTATGTGGGAAAAAATGTAGTACTAGACAAATTTTAAAACGTCATTTACGCGTTCATTCAAACGAGAAACCGCATGTGTGCGAGATCTGTAGAAAAGGATTCTCCGAATCAT
>BGPR01054779.1:0-10146 GCA_013235015.1 Araneus ventricosus
TCATTACTTCGTTCAGTTACGTATTTGCTGGTCTTTTATTTTGTTTTTTTTTTCAACACGTCATTATGTTGAAAAAACGATTCGAAAAAACTGATATTAATGATATATATTTTTGTTCTATCCATATGCAGTAAACAACCTTGCAAATTCGAATTGAGATCTTCGTTGCGATACGAGTTTTCAACGCTCTTTTGTGAGCCTTGAAAGGGTGTGTCGCTGAGTTTGAAGAAGAAAAAGAATAAATTAATTGCTTTTTTATTCTCTGTTGCTTTCTTTATTAATTTTTATTGTGTTTCTCAGATCTAATAGCTTTGCTTCAGATAGAACAATCTTTTTCCTCTTTATTTTCTAAGATTTGTCTGTAATAACATATCTCAAGTCTAAATAAGTAATACTATTCAATCCCACGATTTGAACAGGCAAAATTATCCTGAAGATTTAAGGTATTTGCTTTTTTTCCTTTTCAAAATTTTTATGAGCAATGCATCATAATCGTCAGTATATGAAACAACACTGTTGTATTTATTCTCATTACTGAAATATTGATGTGCAATCAACATTTCATAGATGTCACATCTTCGAGTACAGATTTTTCGTAGCTGACATGTTTCATTTGCCAATACATTGATGACGTTTTCATAGAATATCATTTTAGTGCAAGATTTATCCCTCTTGTAATTTTGTACCTCACACGCAATGGAAGGTTTTCAAAGTATTATAAAAAACTTCCATATATTGTGAAATGTTTTTCTTTCCGTTGTAAGTTTCTTCGTATAGATTGCCGATTTTTGACTACCTGGATATTTTTTAATGTACAGTTATAGCGAATTAATATTAACTTTCCAGCTGCTTCGCGCCCTCTATACCAACATGAAAGGCCGCGCGTATTTCCTAGATTCGCAATTGAAAAATATCAATTTATAAAAGGGTAATTATTAAAATTAGGTTGTAATTGGGTAAGGGTTAATAATTACAATTATTTTTTTAATAAACTTATTTAAAGAGAAATGGAAACAATGTAAATATAAAACACAAAAGCAATTTTAAATTACTAAGAATTATCTGAATGGCGTGAGAACAAAATAGATGAAATTGCGGATTTTTCAACTGAAATATTTATATTTGTAGTTTAAATCTATATATACAATATGAAAGTGAAAAGTTGCAATTGAAATTTAGATATAAATAGCAAGATGTCAGTTTCATAATGATTTCATTGCAACGGTCACTCATATCTCTGGGATGCAAATAGCAGATTCGCAGAGTCCTCTTAACGCCTCGAATTCCAAACGATGACTAATAGTTCGTCGAAAGAAATTGGAAGAATAGCGAAGGTTATGCTTTCGTAGCCCTCCTGGTAAAAAAGTATATAACGAAATTCTTCTCTAGTGTATCTCTCATATACGCGCGACCGCTGAAAGGTTAATAAAAAACAAATAGTAGAATTTTTTGTGGTTTCTTTGTCTTGAGAACAATGTATTAAATTTTAATGAAATACACAATAAAGTAGGAAAATGATAGCTTAAAAATTGGATCCTATTCCTAAAGGGCCTGGAGAAACCTTTCCTGGTTACTGACAACTTTTTAAAGCACAATTAAAACAAAAGACTTTTTTTGATTCTCAAATTCTCACCAACACGCAAGGCATGAACCCAAGTATAACATTTTATGCACCATATCACATTTTTTCCCTTCCATTACTTCGTTATAAATGATTCTTATGTTTAGTTTTTGTTCATTTTGATCCAACATTTGATGGCTTTAATATCCTTTTATTGCCTTTTTCTCTTTTTTTTTCCTCTGCTTCGCCTTGTTCAACTTCCAATTTATGAGGATTACTAATGCTGATAACTCCTTTCTGGGCATTTTCTAGTTCAAGAAAATAATTCTATTGGTTTAAATAATCCAATTTAAGCACATTTTGGATAACAACAACAAAAATAATCTCCTAACCTTATATTTATATTATTCTAGCAAAATTATTATAGGAAATTATAGCCAAAAAATTTCTTTCTGCTGTTGTAATTACATATTATCCTACTTAACTTAAAAAAGAGTAAGGCCTTTCCCTTCTGTTAAAAAAATTATTGATGGAAATTAAATTTAAACACTTGTTATTTAATTATAACTAGGTACCACTTTCTCTTAGAAAGGATTCAAATACCACATTTAAATCATTACAACATGATTTTTCTATTTTAATGCCCAAATAATTAATAGAATTGAAGTTATATAACCGTCCAATATAGGCACCGAAATAAATTCAAAGACACTGTTCTATACGTGCATTATTTTGCCTTCTTGCTAATAATATTTATATAACTTAATATTATGGCATTAATTCATATATCACTCATTTATCGTACATTGTACGTATTTTAAATCTTTATTGTTGTAAATAACATATAATATGATAGCTATAAAATAATAATCCTTGAATTTCACATATGACGCAATTAATTTATCGCACATATGTTGGCTTCACGATTAACAATCATAAGACTTCTTTTAAGACAAAACAAACATTTATTAGAACTTTAAAACACAACTATTACACTTCGTAACTGCGTACAACGTACCATCGTTCAACCGTACTCGTACTCGTCTCGTCTCTCTTCTCTTTTCTTAAATCAAATTCAAAGTAGCTCAACATCAGACTGTTGCCACTGGTATCATACACTGTTATAACAATAAATAAGTTGAAGTCAAGCTTTTTCAGGTATAAATATTAAATACGCTTACACATAATACATATTTTAAATCTTTATTTTAGCAAATAACATATGCCTTTAAAATAATAATCCTTGAATTTCACATATGATAATTTTTCTGAGACTGTATTTCTGTTGTAACATCAGACTAAAGCAATAGCCGTTGTAATATTAAAAATATATAACAATATATTAATTGGCAATTTACAAAAAAGTAGTTGAGTCGTCCTGAAAATTTGAAAAACTGAATTTTCAAGCTTGAAACTATAAACAAACACAAACATTCACATTACGTGCAATCTGTGCCTCGAGAGCAAATGCATAACACAACACTGGTAAAACAGTCATCAGTTCATATTTTAAATATAAGACTGGATACTAAAAACAAATCGTTACACTGTACTTCACATATTCTGACATGCGTTTCTTTCTCATAAGAGTATATTCTTTTTTTTATTGCACTCATATACATCTAGAAAAGTGCACTATTTTCTTCTATGTGAATTTGCAGCTCATAGTTTATCAATTACTATACTCAGTAATTTTTCTCTTTCCATGCATACGGAATTCGCGTCTCAATGATTTTAGTGTTAATCACATTTTTATATGTCCCATTGTTGCAAATTGTATTTTAATTGGGTATCTTCAAAAACTGATATCCACTTAAATAATCCAGCTTCCTTTGCTGACCTTCTTATTCGTCATTACTAGTCTATATATTCTTTCTATATAACCACCACGAAAGTAGAATATTCTCTTTCTTTATTAGTGAACATGCTGAACGATTAAACGAATCATTTTGGTCATTTTGAATATTTGAATCGATTGATTTTAAAAGTGGACTTCTGCAGTCTCGGCGGAAATTACATTTTTATTTTCGTTTTTAATTTGATGAAGGAGAATGCATCTTTTGTGTGAAAACTGCGCTTCGACCATTCACAGCCACGTTTTGTTACAACGTCAAAGTTTCCATGTACGAGACGGCTTCTTCAAAGAAGAGCAAATTTAACATCAATCGATTCATTTGTAACATTTAGACAGGGCTGCCATACGTCCCGTATATACGGGACTCTCACCATATTTCACTACTCAGTCCCGTATTACTATTTGTCCCATTTTCTCCCATATATTTATCAGAAGTCACGTCTAGTAAAGCTATAGGAATACGCATTTAGCATTCAAGCCCACAATGCAAATGTGGAGAGAATATTTTCCCTAATGCCTACTCAGAGGTCGGACGAAAGAAACAGGTTGTCAGTGGAGACAATTGATTATAATTTTAATATAATTTTAATTTTAAAATGAATAGAGTCAAATTTTATAATTATGTAAAAGAAAAAATGATTTAATTAAGAAGGAATTTTTATTATAATAATTCAGAATTCCTTTTTTTCGATTCAAGATTTAAAAAAAAAGCTTCAGAAACTACCAGTTATAATTATCAAAATTTACCAAAGATATTAACTATAAATTTATAAGTAAAAATTTATATTTCTATTATTCTTTAGAAACTACACTATGTTGAGATTTTCTTAGGGTTTTATAGAATCTTTTATGTAATAATTAGATAAGATAATAAATTATGCCATTTGCAAGGTATTCTAAAGGCGTTGGCGCATTTTTTAGTAATAGTCACTCAAGAGTAACGAGCAGAAATGGTTCAAATTCTTTCTTCCTTACCACTAAGTTTTGTTTTAAAAAACCGGAATTATTCAGAAGAAGAAAAAGCGTATTATTTACTGACATACTTTGTTCCTGTCTGAATCTAACTAGACGACCTTCAAAGAACGAAAGGAAGAAGTTATTGCCCTCTATAAACATGCCTTTGAGGGGAGGATTCGAGTTAGAAAGAGAAAGTGTAGAAAATAAGAGTGTGATATAATCATATCCGAGTTGCGCTTTATTTTCACTTTCCGATAATCTTTTCGTGATACGTTTTATTTTTATTATCAAGCTACACTTATTTTCTTTTAATACGACTCATATATTTATTCTGGATATAAATGAGACTCGAATCGATCCATTTTTCCTAATACTGTAAAGCGCCGCTTATACGTTTCTCATTTATACGTCGTTTACATTTATAAGTCGTTTCACCACAGTCTCGATTCATTCGTATTCATTGTAACGGTAAACTGCTTTATTTATACGACGCAAAGCTTCGGTTATACGTCGTTTTTCCCCGTTCTGAAATGTGAAAATTTCCCCTTTTCCAGTAGATAAAATGTGATACCGATATGATGACTTCGGAATTATTCACAATTGATGAATTAATAGAAGACAAATAGCATGGTGCTAATTTAAGCGACGAGGAAAAACAATGTGAGAAAGCTATTTCACTTTCCTTTAAAGATGCAATGCACTCCATTTAAAAACTTCGAATTTATTTCTTTTGTCAAAAGGCCAGTGAAAAACACTTTCAATGAACTTAATTCAATTCATAGTTTTGTACTTAATACTCAGAGACAATCAGCGCGCCATACGACGGTCAAAGATTTAAAAAAAAAATAAATGCCTACTTGTATGCACTTAAATCGTATAAGAAAAGTATAATCAATACTCGAGATATACAATAAAGGTATGATTTTTCTCACTTTCACAATAAATGTTTAACATTAAAATTTGATTTTTTTCCATATTATGTAATAATATCTTAAAAGACTTTAAAATCAATACTTTTAAATAAGTTTTCATTCGCAGCATTAAATTTGTAATATTCAAAGTTGTTAATTAAAAGTCCGATTATACGTCTTTTCATTTGTGCATCGTTTACGATCAGACCCTTAAAACACGTATAAACTGTGCTTCACTGTATTTCAACATCTATAATGTGATAAATTTCCATATACTCTTTAAGCTTTTACTTCGTTATCGTTATTTTATCTTTCCTGTCACCGATGGTCATTGTTTTATTTTGTATATTAGCCAGGTTTTAAAATAAACCTAATAAAAACAGTTTGTAAAAACATAAGTTTATCAGTATATTGAACAATGCAATTTTTTTGAAGAAATTCTATTCCAATTTGGATTTCTATAACAAATATTTATGAATTTTACTTTCATTTATATAGATTAACATTCCAGTAGGATAAAAATAACCCAAAAAATCAACTATGTATCAAGTTATTAATTTGGATCAACGTCAAACTTTGTTTGTATTTAAATTTCTTTCTAAAATAACACACGAGTTTAATCGTGTAATATCATTAAAAGGTTTGAACAAAATTAACGTTATTATATGTTTTAAACCAAACTTTTTGATTTGAACGGTTTTAAACTATTAAACAATTAAATTATTCTTTTGGTAACCATTTATAACTTTTGGCATATATAAATTTCATAAAAAGCAGTTTCAGAAACAAACTTTTATAAGTATACTAAAAAGCAGAGATTTTTTATTTTAGTTATTTTCCACTTTTTTGTCTTTAATTTATAATTCATTGCAAATTTTACATATTCTGGGAAAATAATTTTTTCTCAAACTCACTACCAGATAGCATCACTCGTACGGAATAAAAATTGAATTAAATTAATTCAATAACTGGAAATTCATTTCGGTAAATATTAAAATAGTGTATTGTCTTAGAGAATATGCATATTACCAAATTCCGAAACTCTAGTAACAGAAAATTAGTGAAATATTCATTACAATATTCCATCTTTCTGAGCATGAAGCAAGTCAATTTACTTAAAAGTGTGCCAAAACGATAAGAATGTGATCTTTTTGACTTATTTATTTTCATGAATTTGTTTTAAAAAGTAGCGGGAGAGGAGGAAGTGTCATCGAAGGTGACTAGTTAGAGAATGAAAGTGAGAAAGAGCCACAAGAATAAATTCAGAACGACATAGGCTAATAATGTTATTTCAGATATTAAAGACACCTTAATGCTAGCATTGTATATATAGCAGAAGGAAGGAATGACGCATGTAATTCTTGACACTGAATTGAATTAAATTAATTAAATAGCTGGGAAATAGATTCGAAAAATATTAAAAAAGTGAATTGTCTCAGAGAATTGCAAATATACAAAATTTCGAAACTCTGGTAACAGAAAATTAGTGAAATATTCGTTATAAAGTTCCATCTTTTTGAGCATGAAACAAGTCAATCTACTTAAAAGTATGTAAAAGCGAAAAGAGTTTGATCCTTTCGACTTATTTATTTTCATGAATTTGTTTTAATAAAAGCAGAGGGGGAGGAGAAAAGATTTTCGTTTCCATTAACACCTTTTAAATAGTAGTTTATTTTCTGTCTCATTCTCTTTTTTACACATTTATTTAACTAGACTAGTTTCATGTTTGTGAAGATGGAACTTTGTAGTGGATTTTTCATTCACTTTTGGATGCGCTAGGATTTTGAAATATTTAAGTTTTCTGGATTAAAATGCACAAATTTAATATTTTCAAAAATAAATTATCAATTAATAGACTAATTTAATTAATTTTAATTTCGTGCGCATGCTGTCTCTTAATAATGAATTTGAGAAAAAAACTGATATCTAGATACCTTAAATTTATAATAATTAATATTTAATTAAAGACTAGAAAGTAGAAAATAAATAAAATAAAATAAAATTCTACTTTTTATACACACTAGAAATAAATGCTTAAAAAAATGTTTTTATTAACAATTTTCTAAAAGTTATAAAATTATGGAAAAATATTTTTCGGTGACATTGAGGATTTTAAATTCTAATACTAACTCGGAGAAGAAACCTAGCAATATTTAATTCTGTGTTTTCAGCTTTCTTATAGAAATCGAACTAAAATCCGAAGAAAAATGCTGTGTTTGATACAGATGCATAAATTTTATTTACCTTTCAGATAGTGCAGAATTCATAAGAATTCTGGTTTAAACCATTTCTTATCTGCCAGGTATTTCTAGTTAGTTTCGTTTTTGAAACTACACGAGGACTACATAGAGACGTATCTCGATACTTTGCACTATCATAAGTTGATGTGGAGGACACCTTATCCTGCCCCTCTCTTTAAGCTCCTACACCATGTGAGAACGCTTCATACGAGAGAGATAGACGTGACGTCCACCAGTCCTAGATACTTGGCAAATCTCATGTAGAATCAAGTCTCAAATCCTTGACACTCCAGTGACGATGAAAGAAAGAATTAGAGATGAGCTTTGAGTAGACATGTATACGATTTGATTCATTTCAGAACGAAGCCTGTTTCGGCTATTCAAGCACAGAGTACAGTTTTCGTCTATTTCATGAAATATATGTAAAATTTGTGCCAAAATACTAGTACAAAAAGCCATTTAATAATATCATTTGTTTTCAAAATATGGGTTTTTTTTCAAACATCATTGTTGTAGTAAAAAAATATTCATGTTTCTTTATAAAGCTAAGTTACAACATGCTTATCTAAAAATGATTAGAAACTGAATTAATTCTAAATAATTTCTTGATATAGAAATAGAAATTAATTAAAGAAATTAGCATAATTTAATATCCAGTCCCTTAAAATAGAATTAATTAATTTTTCTTCTTAACTATTTTCTGGCATATATTTATTTCTTTCCTACTAGCCAGTCTTAAATGAAGTAGTTCCAAAAATTATTTGAGCTTATTTTCTGTTACTATTCTACAAGTATAATAGTACGTTGCCTTTTTTAAATTTAATATTAATCCTTATATGTCCATTAAAAATTGTTTTCCAAATTGATAATTTCGAAAAGACAAAAATGTGCCTTCAGATTTAATGCCACATTTCTTTTAACACATAAATCATTAAAAAAGATTAATAAAACTAAAAATTAAAATAAAAAAGTTAAGTTATACTCCAAAGGAACTACACACGTGCATATATATATATATAATCAAACAAACAAATCGGAAACTTAATTATCGCATAATGAATTAAAATATAAACGTCAACAAGCATGTTAAACATTCAATTTAAATGACAATTTGTAACACCTCTAAGCGCTATATTTGCATACTCAAATTTCAGTAAGGACAGCCTTCAAATCTTATCTCATTAATCAACGTAGAAAGTGTGGAGCAAATTATTCAGTGACGCTTGAATCAAAGATATGAACAAGTTCTTAATTCCAATGTCATCGACCACTTTTGGAGGAGGGGTTTAATTCCATCAGCATAAGCTTTATTGTATCTACTTGACCTTATACGATTTGGTTTCATTTGTTTTTTTATCTAGAAGTAGTATAAAAGTGATTGTTAGTGGCAAATAATTCATTAGCAGCTCCAGCTAAAATTATTCAACTACATCCAACATGTTTGCAAAGGTAAGTGACTCTCTGTTTTATATATCGGTTGTTTAGTACTATTCAATTAGAAATTATGAATTATTAGACTTTGCATTAATGAACAGAAATACGCATTTATTGATATCTTGTAAATGAAATTTCCTGTAAATAATGTTTGCCCAAAATCAGAACTTTGAGTAAATTTGTTATAATTTATTTGAATTTTAATTAATTATTATGAATGAGATTAAATAAATACGATGACATAAAATTCTGATATTTGAAAAATCTTTCGATCAAATATTTCTTCTTAAAATTAGGAAAAAAGTCAAATTTAATTAATTTAGCTTAACATCTAAAATGAACATAACATGATTGTTAGATAAATTGTAATTTTTCCAGACAACACAGTATTTTTTTCTTTTAACAGGCAGTATATTTTAAAGTTGATAGCCAACTTAGTAAACAAATACGTTCTCTAATTTTGGGTTTTCCTTCTTCAGCTCTACAGATGTAGCTCAACATAAATAATTTCAATTCAGAATGACGTAGGCATAAATAAATGACGTAGGAATAAAAGGATGGATTAAAACAGTGTTTCTATTCGAGAAATATCTCTTCTCTCCATAATCTCTGGTGAAAAAAAGCTCTTAATCTCGAAATCATTCTTTTTTTCAGCATTTGTGAAAACAAAACGAGAGGAAATCTAAACTTTAATAAAATATATTTAATACTAGAAATTTTATTAAAAAGTTGTGGCTTGTTCTATATTAAATCAGCAGCACTATAATTCTGTAACTCATCCACACACGATGAAAAAAAAGCAAACAGCTCGTAAAACACACTATTTCCGACATTTATACACATAAAGCTGCAAAATAAGAAGGAAAATTCGAAGTGATTAGTAATATTAATTTTCATTAAATTATTCCAATAAAAACTAATGAACATATTTAAAAACACTCGACAACCAAACAGTCTCGTTTTATAATTTTTGGTTTTTTTTTACTTTTACTAATGAAACTAGATTTTGAAATAAGACATATCTTTTCTTCTTCAGGTTGTTATTTTCTGCGCTGCTTTCGCAGCTGCCCAGGCTTCCCTCGTTGGACCTCTGGGACTCGGAGCTCCCGTTCTCGCTGCTGGACATCTGGGTTATGGAAGTGGCCTGATCGCAGCCCCTGCAGTTGCAACCGTATCTAGCCAAAGAAC
>BGPR01054781.1:0-10145 GCA_013235015.1 Araneus ventricosus
GGTACATGCGCAGTAAAATGTTGTTTACTAAAAATATTCATATTTTCTCAAACATTCGATGTAATTACTTCATATTTTAAAACATTGCGTCTCTAATATATTGTCGAGTATTCTGTAAGTTTCATATAATTTGGTATAAAACCCTGCATTTTATAAATAAAACACATTCGGGAAAACTTTGGACTTTTTAAGATAACCTTCTCTTCCTCTATCTATCTAATATCTTCAAGAATATAGTGCTGTTTTTAAGACAAATGATGCAGGCAATGAGCATTTTTATCATAACCATCGCTGAAATTTAAAAACCATTATCAGTATTCTGTGAAAAGTTTTCAGCTGAAATAACTGTTTTTCTCATCAATTTCTGCTCGGTGCCATCAATGCTGTCGTGACCTAATCTTTACTGCAAAATGTAAATTCAAGTCTATTCAACACATTGTCGAAGTCCAAGCGCGGTTCCTCCAACCATTCTTTAAAATTAGAAAAATATATGAATCCAAAAGTGACCGGATACTTTTGATCATTTAGTGTACCATCTTTGAATAGTTTATTATGAAGGTATCAAAAATTGTAAAAAGAGTTGTATCACTTTCCATATTGCAGAAATTCTTATATAAATTTTTTAAAAATTTAATTAGATCATTGTCTACTGAGATGATTTTATATTTCTCATGTTGTCTATGTAATATCAAATTTCTTAAAGATAGAGCATGGACTTTTAATATTTGGTCTGGTATATAAATATTAGAATTATTGTCATTTGGTAGAGATGTGATATGAAAAAAAAAAATCTTACAAATCGTAAAGATTAATGATAGCAGCGCCCTTAATTGAGGAAATTCTAATTAATTACCTCCATCCCACAATTTCAAACGAAACACAATCTGAATGACGCCATATTAATGTGGTATAGATGTCGTAGGCGAAATGAACTAATTCGGCTTATTGCAAAGAAACTGATTATCTCAGTTCGCCTGTGACATAGATAAATTCATTTATTATTTTTATTATAAAGATTATTATTTTTACACGATATATTCCGGATATTTTATTTTGATTTGATTTATCATATTAGGGAATTATAACAAGTACGTTGGAGGTAAACGATGCCATCTAAAAAATTCCCGTTATTCAAGATTCTCGAGATGAGCCCGGTTTAGTTTAGTAACATTAACGTCAAACTTTAAAGCAATACGAGGGATATTTTTGGTCGAAGAAAGTAATTTTGAACCGCGGTTAGAAGACGAGGACTAATCCCTAGAGCGCACCTACCTCTCCTGAATTCCAAACCACACCAACGGCAGGAAGTCGAACTCACGTAATATTAAACGGACATTAGGCCCACAAATATGACGGGCATTCAGAGGAACAGAACAACTAATTCTACTCTATAGAAGTGGTGAGAGCTATCATCTTGTAACTTCGGTTTGTAAGAGGGACGATTTAGGAAACCAGTTTCCTTAGTTTGACAAATAACACAATATTTTTCAACTATTTATGAAATAAATTTACAATACTAAAAGATAAATAAACTGAAAAAACTCTAATGCAAGGGTTTTTAAAAAATTTACTTCCATATCAATATACATTAAAAAAATCTATAGATCAAAATTCGACAACTTTCCCCTATTAATAATATTAAGAACGTTTTCGCTTAATCATGATACAAAAGGGCCGGGGATAATGCCCCAAACAGATGCTTCAAAAGCTGTGTGTCTGAATGTGAAGTCGCCTTCAATGAAGAAGGTATGATAAATTCGATAAATTATATCAACAGTTTCCAATCCCCTTGTGACATACTTTCTAGAAATCTAGCCGATTTTTTAAGCTTTTGAAAACTACTTGCAAATTTTTTCTTAGTATCAAGAAGACAATACTCCAATGTTTCAAACTCAAACTCACATCTTTATTCTTTAAGAAGCACAAAAATACAAAAACCGTTCTTAATCGCTAAGAGATACAGTCTAAAACTTATCACGAAAAACGTTTACGTGAAACTGCTTATTCTATTTACAATTTTAAAATGATTTTATTTATACAACTCAAAAATTAGTACTGATATAAGAAAAAACACATCGATTTACAAAGTGATATGAAATGGGTACACCTGGTGGGCAAAAAGTCCAAAGTGAAAAAATGATATTCTAAACAAACAAAAAAAAAATCGATAATTAATCAGTTTTAAAAACGATTTGCGAAGTATTCATTATATGTGTCTATCCTTGTTGAGTCGAGTTTCCCGTAGAAGGAGGGGGAACGAAAATAATAAAAGCAAAGATTAACACATAAATGTCGCTGATATAAGAGAAAGAAAATGTAGAACATGAAATAATTCAATGCAGACATGTCAAGACTCGAGTAAAAGTCACAGGAGAAGAACGGAATTCATCTCGGCATAGTAGTACATTTCCAACATTTACTATCCTGGCGAATGAAAGTTTCTTCAACCACTTAAGAAGGATTATTTATCCTGTAAATTTTCCAGTTTCATATCTTTACGCTGTAGAAAATTTTGCAAACCAATCTACTTGAATTTAATATTAGCATGAAAATGTTTTGATAATGAAACGTTTGTCCAGACTTGCCAACTGATATTCATAGTGCTTTAATTGTCAACAGGTCGTTTGATTGATGCCGTAGTACCGTATACGCTGAATCAGCGGTAATAACATATGTAACATTATGCTTTGAAAGTACTTCAAAATAGAAATTAAGAACAAAATGTTTTCATCCGTTCAGAATCCGTCTTCTGACGAAGCTGAGGCTTGAAAAGCTGGATCATGTGCAGCGTCACAACAGGCTCTGAATCAGGCTAGACTGGTGAAAAATAAAACAGCTTTGGGCAGGAGACGAACTCTGGTTTTATACTTGGCAGGACACAGATCGTTAATTGATTTGTTGTTTACTGCAGGTTTAAAAATAACAACGTAATTTGCATTTTTTCTGCTTACTTGCTCCTTATTGTGCCGTCTGATCGGGACTTGTTTTACTAAATGTTTTCAACGACAAAAAAAATTCCGCATTAATTTTCGTTGAATGATTACTCCGCACACATTTTACAATCCACTTATTTCAAAATTTTTCTTGAAATGTCTACGGATATTTTTTTGCCCATATATAGATTTTGAAAAAATAAATTAAATTCTTTTGAAACGGGAATAAATAAGTTTGGAGTCAAAATGAAATGTCATCTTTCAACAGTTTAGAATGAAGGTTTCAAAAATTATAAATGAGTTGTGCCAGTTTAAATATTGCAGAAATTCGAATATAAAACTTTTAAATTTCGCAGTACAATAAGTGTAATGGGTGCCGTTTTTTGCCTATCATTTTAAATGCTTAATTTTTTTGGTTGATTAATTAACTTTAAATCTTAATTTAATATCTCAGGTAATTAATTTTATTAATTGCTTATAAATAACAGGATTATTTTCAATAAGCCACAGAGAAGAAGAAAAAGAAGAGTATTGCAAAAGCTGGATGTTTGGCTGTGAAGTCGCATTCAATGAAGAAGGAGAGAGAAATTATTTAAATTATATTTGCAAGCCCCTATTCCCCCTTTTTACTTACTTTCTTGAAATCTAACTGATTTCTTAAGTTGCAAATTATTTCCTAGTATCAGAAAGAAAATATTAAAGGTTTCAAAATCAAACTCACATCTTAATTCTTTAAGACATGTTAAAATACAAAAATCGTTGAAAAACTCTAAAAGGGCCAATCACAGAAAGGTTTCACGAAATAAGCTCCCGTGTGCCAGTTCATTTAATTTACAGTTTTAAAATGATTGTATATAAACTTCAAAAAAATTACCACTGCTCTAAGATAAGTGAACATATCGATTTACAATGGATACTGGATGGATACACCTGGTTGGCAAGAAGTCAAAAGCGGAAAGTGATATTCCGAAAACTCATGAAAACACGTCGGAAATTAATCAGGTTTGAAAAAGATATTCAAGGTATTCGTTACTTGCATTCTTTGCTTACCAAGTGGGGTTTTTCCTCGTAAAATGGAGAAGTAAAAAAGTTAACGCATAAATTAACCTTTAGATAGTGCTGATATAAGCGAATGAAAAATTAGAACAAGAAACAATACGATGCTGACAAGTCAAAACGCCAGCGAGAGCCACAATGGAAGAACGGATTTTATCTGTGCGTGGTAAATTTATTCCACTATATATCGGATCCTGCAGAATCCCAGTTTCTTCAAATCAATTAACAAGCATTATTAATCTTGTAAAACTTTCCAGCTTTCATATGTTCACGCTGTCGAAAATTTAGCAAAGCAATGAAATTTCATTTATAATTAACTTTAAAATATTTTGCAAATCAAACTTTTGTCTAGTTCCCTGAACATTTTTTCAAACGTGCCACCTAATATTATCAATCATTTAATTGTCTACATGTAGTTTGATGGACGTCGTAGTACCGTACAATCTGAATCAGCGTAAACATTTATGCCTGAATTTCTAAGTAGAAGTTGATGACAAAATGTTTTTTTCCGTTCAAAAGCTGTCGTCTGAAGAATCTGAGAGTAGAAAAGCTAAACCATGTGCATCGTCTAATGCGGCGGTAACTTGTACAGGTTAGTATTGAGACTTGTGAACACTAAAACTGCTTTCGGGGAAGAGCCAAACCCTGGTTCACTGTTTGGATGGCAACTATACTAATCATTAATTCAATTGTTGGTTACACCAGTTTTTTAAATTACAATATAATTTGCATTTTTTTCTACAAAGTTCTCCCTTATAGTGCCGTCTGATGGGGATTTCATGTACTAAAAACTTTCAACGCCAAAAATATTCCGTAGCAATGTCCGGTAAATGCTTTCTCTGCAACTATTTTACAATCAGCTTATTTCTAATGAGTTCTTTAAATGACTTCGGATTCATCTTTTGGCCCACCCACTCCATACATAGATTTTAAAAAATAAAATAGGTAGTAACACAAATAAAATGGTTTTACATACGGGAGTAAATAAGCTTTAAGTCAAAATGCGACATCATGTTCGAATACTTTACAATGAAGGTTTGAAAAATTGTATAGAAGAAGCACCACTTTTAATATTTCTGAAGATTCTATATAAAATTTTTAAATATTAAATTAAGACTAAGGTAAGTGAACAATGGGTAAAAATTTCTTTAAGATAAAGCCTAATCTTTTATAATTGGGCTAGTAAATGAATATTACTATTATTGCCATTTCGTTGGGTTTTCATATGGAAAAGTTAAGATAGAATTTCTAAGATAGGATTAATATTAGTGTCCAGTACAGCTGAGGAATAAGAAAAGCAACGGTATAGATAAAAATGCAAATTACTCTTCGCCCATCTTCCATGCCTCCGGATTGCCCACGGAAGCAAAAGAGTTTCAAGTGCGAAATCCCTGCAGTACCTACAACATGAGTTATTGGAAATTAAGCCCTCTTCTTGACTTTGGGGTCAATTAAACAACATCTTCACATTTCGCCTTAGCTGCGCGTTTCTCAAATATGTATAATTGTTAAAATGACTCAAGGTAGATCATATTCTTTTCTTGTTGATGCATCTTAAGAGAAGGAAGAACTGATATTTAACGGGTCCCATAAATGATAGCAGCGCCCTCATTTGTAAAAATTGGAATTAATTAACTCCAATCCACCACTTCGAATGAAAAGAAATCTTTCTAGCGCCATACTGTATTTTTGGTATAGTTAAATGGAGATTTCATTGTTACATAGAACATACCCCGGATATCTTATTTTGATTTGATTCATAATAGGAAATTATGAGAAGTATGTTTGAGGAAATCGATGGTATCTAAAAAAATTCCTATTATTGAAGATATTCCAAATGAGTCCGGTTTAGTTTAGTAACATTAATGTCATGTTTTGAAGCAACAGGAAAGCTGTTTTTGGACGGACCTCGTAATTTTGAACCGCGGTTAGATGATGAGGTGGATCCTTAAGCTGGCACCTCCCTTTCCTTAATTTCGCACCACACTAGCAAGGGGAAGTTATATTCACGTCAGATCAAATAAATCTTTTTTAAAATGACTCAAGGTAGATAATATTTTTTCTTGTTGATTCATCTTTAGAGGAAGAAGAACTGATGATGATGGGTTTATGAACCCGATTCCTCTAAAGAGCTACTAATTCTCCTCTACAGAAATGGTGGAATCTACGATCTTGTAACTTTTGATTGTGAGAGCGTCCGATTTGGGAACCAGTTCCCTTAATTTCAACAATAATAAAATTTTTAAACCTATTTATGAATTATAATTTACGATGCTTTGAAAATAAATGAACTCAAAAATCTCTACTACATTGTTTTTTATTAAAATTACTTCCCTATCACTCTACATTAAAAAAACCTTCAGATGATCAAAATTCTTCACCCTTCCCCTATTATAATAATAAGATATTATTATAATAGGGTAATATATATCTGCGATGTGCTATGATATTCTGAATGTCGACAACAAAATATACACATCGTATGAATATTGTAGAGCAGCTTGTGCTAATAGACTATTTTTTGACTCAACTATTCACATCTATATAACATTTCGACGATTTCGTGTCTGGAAATTCAATTATATTTCTTTTCCAAGCAAATATTCAGCATGTACTTGTTCAGTGGTGATGAAGGCACCATTTTCAAGATGTTCATGCTCATAAAATTAGACTAATACATCGAAATCATTGATGTTTCCTGCGCCAGATACCAAACAGGAAAAAAAGATAGAATATCTTTATAAACTAAAAACCAATTCTGAATTTCTCTAATCATGAAATCCGAAAAAAAGGGGAAAGATAGAAACACGAGAATGCTATTCGGGATCACTAATATCCAGGTTGGTCCGAATGACTTGTCGTTGTTAGTCCTCGAAATAGAATTGGCATCTCATATTTCTAACCCATTGATCCTGATTTAGAAAAAATTAACTGTGATTTTTAACTCTGATTTTGTTTATACTGATAAACGTTCACCTATAATTGTAATTAATCAGTCAGAAATAAATATAAAAATTAGAACATAATAAAACGAGAAAATATAATAAAAAGAATGACTGTGTAAGCGAACAACATTACAAATTCGTTTTAAAAAATTGCGGATATAAAATAGAAAAATTAAGTTCTTTTCAATTGTTGTTTATTTGCAACAAATGATTCGTTTTCGTTTTAGGAAAATAGCTGAATTGCTCATCACTAGAACAAGATTCAGTGTTATCCATTCGGTTTTACTAATGTCCTTCCGCAATACGGCTCATTTTGTGTATCGCTTCAACGTATTGTGAAGTAAATCGAATGTCCATTTCCGACACCTTACCTTTAACTGAATGGATCCAAAAATTATTACTGACATACAATATTTAATCTAAACCATATTCCAAAATTGCACCCATCTAATACAGTTAGTATGTACACATAGACAGTGGATACGCCAGTGGTGAGGTCCGAGGATCAAAGCCTCCTGATGGGACAAATTTCTATTTAACTAGTAGATAAATAAAAATCTGGGATATTAACAGAGAGGGTCTCCAATATATGCTCCTTCTAATAAAATGTGAGAGGATCCTCATTTCGCGACTCCACTTGTACAGCAAGTCATGCCCCCTGTCGGGCGGAATATAACACCACTCCTGTTCTGGCCTACCATCACGGGAACACCCTGTACAAGGTTGCATCAAGTAGACGAGTCGAAGAAAGGAGGGAAACAGATATAAAATCAAACGCAACATTTGGCAAACTAAGCGCACTTCTTTAGGCGTGGAATTAGTTTTCGACCGAATCACAAAAAGAAATTAGACTTCCGCCGGTTCTATCTGCGCCAAATAAAATAAAACTCGTTTCTTCAACCCCAAAATGCAGTGGAATATCCCGTTTCCATAATGATCGACACCGGCATGTCTGGTGTCTGGGGTTTGTCTCGTGGCGATAGGACATTACATAAACACCACGGACGGGCTAACAAACTTACTGTAGATGGATTTTGTCCAAAATTCGATATAAATTTACAATAGATGTAAATAGTATAAACGAAAAATATATATTTCCTGAAAAAGTTATTACTTCGGGAGGCCTAAAATATGGAGATTAAACAAAATCTCGATGTCGAATTTTTTCGTTGATTGCTTTACTTTCTCTTCAGATATGTATTTCCTTTACGAGAAAGTAGTAAAGGAATTGTCAGTAAACGACATCTTTCTAATAATAGTCAGTTTTATGACAGCATTTCCTAAATTTCCATCCAAGATCATAGGACTACAGATTTAAATTTCTCTTTTGAAAACAAGATTTTTTAGGGTGCTATAAAAGTAATTTTTTATTCGAATTATTTCTTAATCTTAAGTTTTTACTTTATATTTATTTACAATATGCATTGAAGAGCCGAAATCAATGCAATGCCTCCTAATGTAATTTCATTACCAGTCTCTACTCAAACAAGACCTAAATTAAACAGTAGAAGATTTGTTGGGAAACAATTAATAGTCACGTTAAAATTTATATATTGTATAGCGGATTTTAAAATAGTGGTATATCAATTTTTTAACAAACAATCAAATTAATTTTCCGTTTGCAATATTGGTTAATGCCTTAAATTTCTATTGGAACATGAATCTAGAGGGAAAGGTTACTTAGGCAAAATTGTTTAAGTAATTTGCGCTCCATTATGTTGAAGAATATAATCAAATTTTTCTCTCGTCTCGTATAAAGACATTCTAAAGAACAATCGCTATTCCTAATTTGTGAACATTCATGCATTAAATTTAAACTTTTGAAGAAAGTTTTAAATCATTATCAGTTTCTGTGAAACGGAGTAAGCCCAAATCATTTTCTTCTTCGTCACTTTCTGGTGGGACCCCTCGTGCCCAAATCATTATTGTAAATATGAATTCCGACTACTGTACTTCCTGCCCTTGAGTCGCTTCCAAGCCGAGTTGCTGCACTGGGGTATGAAGAAGGAGGTTCCACATGATAATAGGAAGTATCCGATGACTTTTGGCACTTCAGTGTATATTATGGAAATTTGAAATCGATCCTCTGCCTGGAGCCACGACGATTAGGAAACAAAAAATAAATAACTAATCTATAAAGAGATATTTTTTTCTGAAAATATTAAAACAGTGTATTGTGAATGTTGGTTAGGCGTAAATAGTGGATCGGTATTTGCTGCAAGATATGACTATTCAATTTTGCATAAGAACAATTTATTTCTTCTTAAAAATAACTTCAAATATATAAAACGAAACATAACTACTCTCTCCACACATTTCCATACTTAAAAATCTAACATATCACTCATATATTCTGCTGAAAACATATGGACAAAACTTTTTGTCTGTGATGTCATAGATGTTTAAACCGTCATAGCTACACAATTTGCACAACCATACTATGACATCACCAAAAATAACATACAAGATCAGATTCGACCAAGATACAACTGAACTCGTCGTATCCAAACATATGTTTACAAATCAAATCTTAAATGATTTTATGTTATGAAAAAAATTTATGAAAAACCAGCTAACAGTGATCGAGAATACACAATTTCGAAGCTAGCAAGTCATTAAGCATTTATTTTATCCCTTTCTAAAATCTATCATTTTATATCAAACTGACCGCCTTTGGCGACTAATTTGTTCGCCAGCAATAGTGACTAAGTATCCTTTTAACTGAAATGAGCAATGTATCCTTTTAACAATGCAGAAATTGATATCCATGGTTCCCTTTACAGTGTATTTTTAAACATCATATTGTGATAGATATTGAAGTCGTGTTATTATAGTAGCCTAGCTCTTATTTTGTTCATTTTGTACATGAAAGTCTCAAATGCCGTTAAGTCACATGACAGAACTGTCCGCACCGTCTAACGTCTAATTGCACGTTGCCAAATACAAATTCAACTTCTTAACCCTAATGAAAAATACGCATTGAATATCAACATTAAAATGGTGCGGCTTATTTTACGTCTAGCAGCATGTTAACTGGATTAAAACATGCTGATTAAAGGAATTAAAATATAATAAATATAATCATTCAGCTGTTCGGATATATTATTCCATAATAAACTAAATATATTGGGAGCTTTAATTATAATTTATTCCTCAAACAATTTTATAAAATAAAAGTTATTTTCATTACGATTTTATCAAAGAATATGAA
>BGPR01054785.1:0-10144 GCA_013235015.1 Araneus ventricosus
GGTGGGTGTGTGGTGAAAGCAGTTCAACAAGCAGGATAATGGAGAATAACATCAACAAGGGTGTTTCAAAAATTCGGAGAAAATTTAAAAACCAATAATTCGCAAAAGAAGGAAATTAGAAAGATGCCGTTTGCATAGAAAATGAAAATGGACTTTGTCATGAAGCCAGTATTTATTGGTTGGATATCTTAGACTACCAGATGGTTTGGTACTCGTCATAGAGATGCATTTCATAGAATAAGACAATGAGTGGAGTATTGGCTAAAACAATTTCAGTCATTTAAGACAGAAACTGTCAAACACAGAACTACACTTTTGAATAGTATTGAGACAAATTTTCATTGTTCATGTTCTGCCCTACTATCAGAAACGGTGCTCAGTGCTGTGAACAGTGTGGTTTCTTGTCTGATTGCAATATCATCTGCAGAAGGTATTTGACTACTCATGTCCGTTGTGTATTTTATTACTTTATTCAACTTGAGTGTCTTGTCCTCAAATCTTGAGATCGATTTCTTACCCACTTCCAAGCGAGAAACAGCTTTGGAAATTAGCACAGTGGTGGGTTTCCGGAGACAATACAATATTATGCAAAAAAAAAAAAAGTAATCTATAGCTATTTTAAACCTATTTTACAAAGATACCTATATTTGGGCGATAAATTTTGGAAGATGATAACCTCACGTTACGTAGGGTTGTAACAACACCTGGCGCTGCACTGATGAATGACGTAGCTCGTGTTTCTACGTTTCTTGGGTTTACTTTCTATTAAAATTCGGCAACAACCAGAAGTAGTTTTTTTTTTTTACTTCGTGTGCGCCAAACGTTTCGCACTCAAAGCAAAAAGAAAAAGTTGTGTAGACCGATTCTCTTTTTTTCTATTACATTGGTGATAATAATTGTAAGTTATCACGTAATATATTACGGATTTATATTTCAGAAAGTTAATGTCAATAAATCATTTTAAAAATGTAATTGTACCTATGGTATATAATAATTTTAATATGTGTTTTATATTGGAGAATTCAATAATTAAATTTGGTTTACTATACCTAACACATCGTGTGTATTCGTGTCAGCCGTCACTAAAAAGTAGAAAATAAAATAAATAATATATATATATTTAAGGTATAAACTTTTATTCAAAATGCACTTTAAATGAGAAAATACGTTTGCACATTATAATTTCGTCAAAATGAACTCAAAAGTAAAAAATAATTTTTCTGATTACAATAAAATGCATGGTTCGACTAAAAGCGTTGGCGCCTTTACCTTCTAGGAATATTCCATTTGTTTAAGGAAATATACACAAAATATAAGGTGTTATAGAAGGCGTCCACGCTTTTATTCGAACCATGCATTTTATTGTAATCAGAAAAATTATTTTTTACTTTTGAGTTCATTTTGACGAACTTATAATGTGTAAACGTATTTTCTCATTTAAAGTGCATTTTGAATAAAAGCTTATACTTTAAAATTTTTTAATTAATTTTTTAAAGCTTTAAATCGGCTTTCTGCTGATCCATTTATATGGGGAATCAACGAGCGTGGATTTATATTGTAGAACTTCAGAGAAATTCTACAAACTAAATCTACAATATATCTTCTTGAGTTAGGACTCATTTTGCAGAGTAACAACTTGCCAGTGACGAAAATGAATTTTTGACTAAATATATTATTAAAATGATTGCCAATAGTAACAAATGTGAAAGGAAAGCCTGATTATAAAAACACGTAATAAGTTTTATGAACAGTTCAATGACCATTTGATGGTTGAATTTCCTATTGGACCAAATAAGACGACATATTTTTGTTTTGGAAATGAGATACTTTATTTATTGTGCTAAAGCTGTCAAGAGGTTGGCCCAACATTGAAATTAATTGAAGGCTATTTTGGATGAAACTGATTCATTTGAACCCAGACAGATGACGCATCCCATATAGCAATTTTAGTTTGAAACAAAGTTGCAGCAGTCTTGCTCTGCAAGTCTGCAAGCTTGCAGCAAGTTTGACACGACAAGACCGCAAGTTCATAACAAGTTTGCAACAAGTTATTGCAAACGACGAAGTCACCATGCGTCAAACTTGCTGTAAACTTGTCGTGCAAGTTCATTGCAAACTAGCAGAAAAAAATAACTCCCTGTCAGGGAGATATTACTCGCCTTCTTCAAAACCTTTTCTACTGAGGGATCCCCTTTTTTTATCATCATGGAATAGGAAGGTGAAGTTGCCTTCCTACAAAGAGGTGACCCTTTTTTCGACCCTCTTTTATTATCGCGTAATAAGACGGTGGGGTTACATTCCTCCTCTTTCTTCTTCTAACCGCATACCGAGTTATTTTTTAAAAGAACTTACTCTTACGATGCGAGGGCATTTAGAGGATAGCGCGATTCGAACCCACGGTCGAGAATCCGTAGGGTATGCTAACCACAATACCAATTGGGACTCCAACAGAGCAGGGCAGAACAGAGTTTTCGCTTCGACATTGTGTCATATTGTCAAGTTTACCGTGTCAACTTCACTGCAAACTTGTTTTGCAAGGAGGGTGATCGATTAGGCTCTGTTACTTTGCAGCAGTTTCGCTGCAAATTTGCCACGTCAAGTTTGCCATGACAAAATAATATATAAAAAAAATCAAACTTGCTGCAAATGAGCATGCTATATGGGTTTCTTTATCAAAAGTATAGATCCAAGTTTCATCACAGTAACAAAGCGTTTAAAAAAACGCAGCTTTGAGAAATCATCTTTTAGGACACTTGAATAAAATAGGTTTTTTTTTGGAACAGCTTGAGAAATGACACACCTAAATGATCCCTCAACATTGCTTGACAGGAACCAAATTATATAGGAACTTGTTGAATACTGTCTCTGATTGTAAAACGACGATAACTAAGCACCGATTATATAACTTTATTAACATGTTAATGATTAGTCGAAGTGGATAATCTACCAGAGCATGCTTCATCTACTACAGATTCTCTAGCTTCATTAAAAATTTTATACTACTCAAAAATTTAATACTACTTCTGCTTTTGATAAACAGTCGTATTTAAAAGTTTTCTGCCACATTTCAAAAGTTTTTGTAACAGAAATTGCATAGAAGGAACAAATTCTAATGCATATTCTTTTTTTTTGCATTTCGGAAAATCGACAAAATTCTAATCTTATTAAAAACGCAATTATTTTCAGACGATAATAAGAAATCAAATGATGAGTGTTGCCAGATGTTTAAATAAGTCACAAAAATATTGATAAAAGTTTGTAAACGATTTTTAGTATATATGTATTTTAAATAAAGCATTCTTAATACTTGTTTATCAAAGCCACATAGCAGACACACACATATTCAAAGAAATCAGGTATTGAATTTACTTTTAGTCCCAAAATCAAGAATATGCCAATGCAGAACCAAATTTCAAAACATTCATTTGTGACAAGATAGCAAATAAATATGTGTCACAAACAAAAGTTAATTACATCCCTTAACTATTATGCCTGTGCATCATATGCATACTGGATGATCATGTTTTTACATTTTTAAATTAAAGTCAAGTCATTCATAGACATTATACTTCAATACAAACATCATCATCATGCGGAATTCATAAACATCTCAAGTGTTCTCTTAGTTGAATAAACACAAAATATTCCCAAAACAAAAGGTTTTATCAAATTAAATAGCAGGGTAAACAAATCAGTTAAAGGAGTTAATAAAAAAATTCAAAAATTATATTATATCAGAATTTTATGATCAAATCTTTTAGTTACTTAAAGATAATCTACACTTATAAAAGGCAATGTTTGTGTGCGCGCGATGTCCAGACGAAGCTATTGCCCTTACAGGCATGAAATTTGGCACACAGGTAGTCGTAATGGTGACTCAATGTACCTCGAAGCCGGAATTTTAAAATTTAATCTAAGAAATTTTTTATTTAATGTTTTGTGTTGTTTTGGATCATTTTCGGCACGTTCACGGCTGTAGTATCTTTTCTAATGAAATTTGTTTTGAGCTTCAAACAAAGAGAAATTTTGAGAATTTTTTAAAAAGTAGTCAGTTTTGCCCATGAAAATTTGTTTTCGTATTTAAATTTACTGCATCCACCGTTCTAACAACGTTATCTTTTTCATTTTTTCTTCAGGAAACGAATGGAATATCCCCCAATCCAAAACAAGAACGGTTAAAATATCTTTTATGGTTGAATTTTAATTAATTTTTTTCTGAAGTGTTAAAATATTTTCGCTCCATTTTTTCCCTCCATGATTCTTCGTAACCAAGGTCACGGTGTTCCATTCCCAGCATGCATTTCGTCGAAACCACGCGACGCAATTCCTTTGCTTTCAGCGAGATTTTGCAGTACGATCGTACTGTCCGTCGTCGAGCCGACAGATCATGGTTTTAATATGTTTGTTTTTATACTTTTTGACAGTCGAGTGTAAAGGCTGATATCTTTAGTTCCAGAAGACATGTTCATCCTGCGTGTACTTTCACTGAAACTGGAAAAAAAATGAAACCTCAAGGAGATATTTACATAATGTGGCTTCAAAGTTTAAACCTGAAACTGAAAATTGTAGGCTTTTTTTAAAAAAAATTTGCTGAAATTCAGAATGTCACGGGCAACGACGTGAGGGTACTGCTTGTGGAATATATAATTCTAAAGTGATTCAAATGCTTCTTTATAGGCTCTATTTGTAAGTTTGAAAACCAGTATGACAGTTTAAATTTTGTCATACTTTTAATGATAATCATAAAGAGAACCCCACCCTGCTGTAGCATCCAGGTAATACTAGTAGACCGGCTGCCATGACAAAAACACCAGTACTGTAGTTGAACACAAACTAGCCCCCACTACGAGCAACTCAAGCGACGTACCTCCTCCCATTACAGAGGTATGACTGGTCATCAGAGAAGGGCCTTGTCAGCCACATTACATGCATTCCAACATTGGAAAGGCAGGTGTCCGTAGCAGAAGTTTGAGAAGGGTTGCACACACACATGGAAACAGACTTGTGTCAAAATCTTGAATTTATGATTATTTACATATTTCATCATATTTTAAGTTGTCACATATTTCCATTCTTTAAAATAATGTCTTATCTGGATAAATAATACAAACAAATATATATATCACTATTATTAGAAGAATTAGAAATAATTATATGTCATTTTTCAAACATGAAATGTAGGAAAAAAAATCTGGATCGTCATCTCCTCAAGGAATGCAATTAAAACGACTGTGAGCAAGGTGGATAAAGCTGATTTTTGTAGAAATTTTAATCTTGTCCGTAGTTTGTGGAAATCTATATATATAAAACTCAATGTATATATGTTTGTTCCAGCATCACATCGATGAAATTTGGTACACATGTTCCTCATTAACCCAATTGAAGTATAGGAGGGGTAAACAAGCCCTAACACAGTTCCTCAGGGTAGGTTGGAGCAAAGTCTCCAAAATGCATGTAACAAATAGGCCGATTGACTCGCTTGGCGATTTCGATGAAATTTAGTACTAGATTTGGCGCCACTAAAGGTAGATTTATTGTTGCAAGCAGTATTGTAATACACAGGTTTCACTGTATTGTTTTTGTTTATTTCAAATTTATTTTTCACAGAATGGCAACAAAATTATAGTTGTTAAAATATTATTTAACGAGTTGAAATTTTTTTTGAAATAAAAATTGTATGAGGATGAATATTTGGTTGACTGTCCTACTAATTTATAATTTGAATTGGTAAAATTTAAATACGATTGGAGGAAGATATGAATTTTCTGATTTACTATACATCCTAAAGTGATATTAGTCTTTATTTTAAAGGAACTGAGATTTTTCGTTCTATTGAAATGTCGATGTTTCAATTATATCCTCATAGAAAAGGGTACAAGTAACCGATTCCGGAAATGAATAATACGCATAGATTCGAAAAATTTCGAAAGCTCATAACTTAAGATTTAAAAATGTAATGAAAAGGATACAATATAATAAAATATCTATTATTTTGTAATTAAATATACAGTTTTTGCATTATTCTCAAAAGTTTTTTTAAAATTAGGAGCACATGTATGAAATTGTTTTCAATGTTTAGATATTGAAGTTTATATTAAAATATATCTGTAAGCATTATGCATTTGCAAAATTTTTTTTACTTATTTCTGTTCTTACGCTTCTGTTTGACATTTACTATGCAATTAGATGACCCTTTCTTCAGTGGCCGACCGGGTCTGAAAACAGTGGTTGCCAAGAGACAATGGGGACCCTATCACATCTACGTTACCATCTCAAATATATTTTTTTATATTATTTATTACAAATATAATAAATTAAAATCAATAAATTAATATAATCTAAAATTCCATTATATATATTACTAAAAAAAATACAGTATACAAGCATTATTGAAAGTAATAAATACCAAATATAAATGTACTTTTATGATTAAATATTAAATAATTTTGGTGGTTGTATAGCATACTGTAATTTTGGAACTATACTGTTCTATTGAGAATATTTTAACCAAACTGAAAATAAAGTGCAAACTATTTACCAATGTAAAATTTTTAAAAAAGAATAACTCTAACTGTCAAAGATTAACAACTCAAATGTACAGAAGTGCATTACATTTGGTCTACGTCATTAATGGCAACTCAGGAAACATTCGAGTTCACTAGATGACTGTGCAAATCTGTTAATAAGTACTCTATATCCAAATCATCTAGAAATTCCATTTCATAGCAACATACAGGAATTTCAAGTTCTCCTCAGACAATGAATTTCTTAATATGGTCTTTATGATCTCTAGTCAACACATATCCTGGGGGCCCGAATTGTCTTATGTATAAGGGGGCCCACTTGGCATCGGGCAAGCTGGCCAGTCCACCACTGCCCTTCTTCACTATAGTTAACCCTTTAATAGCGGGTGTGGTTTATAAACCACATATAATAACAAAGTACTCGCAGTTTTTATTTTTCCCTTTCCCCTCCATCACAAGGTTTTGATAAGAAAATGACTGGGCAATCTGCTAGTTTTCAATAAAATTCACAGTAACTACAGAGAATCCACAAGAGTCACATCCCCCTTTGCTTATATGGCAGCTTCTCATCCACATACTCGTGGTGCCTCCTGGTGTGATTCCATACTTTATACGATATCTCATACTTTATATCAAGAATTTAAGTAGATAAGGCAAAAACAGTTCAGAAACAGATAAGATAACACTCACAACAGATAAGAAAAGTCAATAATTAAAGAACCTGCCATTGTTTCAATCGGCCAATTTAATGATTTGATGAAAAAAAGGGGGAAATATTTGGAAATAAAATACTTTATTCAAAAAAATATCAAAAATAAATATTTCACATCACAAAGACAACATTTGGCATCAGAAAAGTTTTAGATCAAAGTAATAAAAGCATTATATCTGGCTTAGCTACTAAACAATAAAAAATTCTGCTAGTAAATCAACAACTATTGGTAAATGATGTAAAAATAGGTTTAGATGAATTTTTTACAACTCCAGTAAGCATACTCTGGAATTTAGGAAAGTTACAGAAGCTATTTGAGATAAGAAAGAATAAAAAGTCTTAAAATATAATACATGATTACACTGCATGAAGTAATTCAAATACACTAGTAAGCGTAAATATTTTTCACTCGTGATTCCTTTTCGGAAAGAGAAATATCTCATGACTTCAATAATATCAAATGAAGCACTAATTAATGATAAATACAAAGAAATCTATTGATTATTAATATTGAATAGTTATTCAACAAATTTTAACGATGTTTTAAAAATTAAGATTATCTTAACTTTTTTGTTTACAAACACAGTAGAATTTTGAAGAAGTTTTTGCAAAAGTTTCTGATATCCAGTATTGTTCTATGCGACTCCACTTCGGGTTTTGAAATATAGTTTAAGCAGATATACAATTGCATGTGTGCGTTTGAAATTATGGCTTTTTACCTACAACTTATTCAATATTATTCACATTTATATTGATTTTATTTTTAAAGAATCCAAGTTTTCTATATAAATGCTATAAATTTACGTTTTTATAAATGCACTCACAGATATTAAAATGTTGCATATATTCTATAGGCATTCCATACCACATGATTAATAAAAAGGGGGAATATTTAGATTATGCACCTTTTCATTTAAATATTATTTTACTGCCCGTAGAAACTCCCTCACTTTTATGGGGTAGAAATGACGTTTCGGAGATGAACAGGGTATAAACGTGTTTATGTCTATAAAAATAACAAGTTAGAATAACTACTTTATAATTTGCAAATATTGCACATATAGCATACAAAAAATGAAAGTATAAAAAAAATTGGCACATCTTTATCACAAAATCTGTAAACAAATACATATATTCTAGTCAATTTACTGATCTTCTGCAAGAACAATGCAGTTTTCACCATAGGATGAGACATAATGAACAGGTTTTCCTTCCAAACACTTTGGATTCTTTAAACTATATGAAACAGATTCTTCTTTACTAATCAAACTGGTAGGACTTTTACCACAACAAAGAAGTTCTTTACCTATTGAAATGAAAGGGGAGACCAATGAATTATAAAATTATTACGTGTGAAAAATTTGTGACAAACATAATTAAAAAATATAAACTGAGAGAAGGGTACGAAAGAAACCTAATTAAAAATTTTAAACTTTTAATAACTTGGCATGTTAATGTGAAAATTTGCATATGTTTTAAACTAAAAAGGATAATTTTTTCCATACACTCGAAAAATGGGCATTTAAATTTTTACTGGGAAATATACTATATATAACTAGAAAATCACCTGTCATGGTATGATGGGTGCAAATTGCCCCTACATTCGAGAAATTTTACATCAAATTTGACGTATTTAAATAGATATATATGCGAGAGAAATGTTTAACATTGATTGAAAACAAATAAAATAAACATATGTTTTATGACAGGAAATATTTTTTTATTTACATATTATTTAGATATTTCTTTATTCAAGAAACCTCTTGGTAAACAACACTCCATGTGAAGTATTTTTCATAGTTTGACAATTTTATTATCATTCAAAAATCATGACAGCTTGTCAAACATAAGTCCAAAGTTAAAATTTCAAAGGAATTCTCTTTCGAAATTCTAATCAAAACAAAGAACTTCTCTGCTTGTCAAACGTTGCCAAAAAATATTATCAAATTATATCATCAAGATTGCAATAAATAATCACATGCATCGCGGAGTCCAAACTATATCACGCGTATGATATACCACTGACATAATTTAGTACCTTCTATTAAAAAACAGAAATTAATTTGAAATATATGATTAATATAATTTAAAATTTCTCGGGGTCATAGCGAGATAAATTTTATATCAATCGATAGAAAATTTTATTTCACTATTTTAGAGCTATTAAATTTGAAAATGACGAATACTCTTTTAAATTGAAAATTACTGAAATTTAGGTTCTCTAACAATGAAATAATGCTTTTTGCCTCGCAGTGCTATGGCGCAAGTTTTATCGTTGGCGACGTCAGAGCGTTATCGAGAAATCTGGGCTATTATATTAGTAATAATATTTATTACTAATTACTTAAATTAAATTACAACAAAATTCACCTTAAAAACGATAATATACGATATAGAAATCAATGTGACGATAACTATACAATGGCAAATTTGATACTAAAAACTGCATGATTTAATTGCATTATAAAATAATTTATGCAGCTATGGAAACAAAAGTGTTCATTAAGCTGTTAAATAAATGAACTTACCATGAGTGACAAACAAGGTAAAAGTGTCACCACAAGAAACCTGAGAAACTTTCACACCCTTCAATTTTTCGATTCTTTGAGGCATACAGTAGTCTAGACCAGGTTTCCCCCAACCCAGCTGTCCAAAACGATTGGATCCCATGGAGTACAGCTCACCTACTTCTAAACAAATAAAAAGAAAATGCATTACATATTTTACAATGCACATAATAAATGAAGGACAATATTCACTTAATAGCAATAATAGGAATTTACTTATAATGAAAAACTAACAACAATTACCAAAGGTGTTTTTTATCAGTGAAAAATGTTGCAAAAATTACTAAAGTTGTTTAATATGTTTTAAATATGACAACAAAAGAAAAAATATAAACTATTTT